>JAUMHF010000017.1:17690408-17733916 GCA_032359275.1 Microctenopoma steveboyesi | reverse complement strand
TTTCATCAATATAACAGAGTTGAATTTTGAACAGTTCTGGTTACACTTATTTCAGTCTGTTGCTGGAGAACTCAATGTACCGTCTAACACATTACAAGGCGGTAAATGAAAGGGAAAAAAGAATATCTGGAAAATAAATTGGTCGCATTTTTTAAACACACCTTTTTTTAGGATCTCTCGTGATTTTTTAAGAACCTGTAAACCCACAGCTTTGGTACAGAGCCCTCAGAAGTCCTGGCAGTGTATTTTTAAAACATTTTCATGGGATTGCCTTTGGTTTTGGTCTGTTGGTTTTTACTTTAACTCAACAAGAGAAACAGTGTATTAACAGAAGAATAACACATAGCTGGTTTGAACCAGACCAGAGACGAAGGAGGACATAAATGACATAAGATATCTCTCTCTCTCTCCATATATATATATGGAGAAAGATAAAGATATAGACATGGATAGATAGACATGCATTGACAGGCAAGCATATACTCGTGCGTCTACCCACACCTCTTGATAAGGTGAGGGAATGTGATTGTGTGGCATGTCTGTATTTGTATATTGTATCTGTATTCAGAGACATTTTGAGTACATCTCAATGACTGTCCTGTCATTCAATGCTGTTGGAGGATGTTTTCCATTTGTCCCTCAGCGATGTGCTAAATCACAATCATCCCCCACTTCTCCTGTCAGTGAGTCTGTTTTGAAAGCATGTCTTCAATTAGCAGGACACAGCTCTATTCAAATGCTATCAGGCAAGGCATAAAGGCAGCATCTATCATTTGTATTGCATACCACCTTCCATTAATGCCATCTTGTGGCTTTTAAAGAGTCAAAGCTAAAATAAACAAACGGTATAACCATGCCGTTATTTATGAAAGAGTGTAATCCGGGCTTATGTTATTGTAATGATAAGTTGTCTAGCCAATTGGGTGAAGAGAGCATATATCTATATTATTTTTGCAATGGCAGTTGCACTTTGTAACAGATGGACGACGATTCTTTGAATAAAGCCTGGCGCTGTGAAATTAGTCTTCATTTAGAGATGGTGCCACTTTAAGTAAACTATCTTTTTTTTTTCGTATCAATAGTTCTGAGTGGTGGTATCTTGTGGTGGACAGCACAACATTTTAATGCTGCCCAAGAGTGACTAGTGTCATAACACAGTGCATCACAGATTTCTGCATTTGGCGCGGCATGTCTGCAGACTGGTGACCCTGCCGAGCCCTGGCCACCGATTAATAAATCATTAGAGAGTGTGAATGCAGTGACTGACTGGTGTTTAAATGTATCAGGACACATAGAATTAGTAATGGTGCATTTGCATGATCTCAATTATGAGTTCATACTTCATAGAAACAGTGTAAATAAACAGTTAAAAATGGGTGATGTTTGAGCATATATCACAGCTGACAATGTTATAATTTCAATTAAACTTTTATAGTAAATTAACTTAGCAAAATTTCCAACACCATCGTTTTATATTAACGTTATATAAGCTGTTATTATTAAAATTAGCATGTGTACGTGATAATTGTCTAGGATACATTTAATTAAAATGAAGTATGAAGACATGCACACTATATAACACAGGGAACAAATGCAGAACATGTGTCCTCATACTCAAAAACAACATTTTTTTGTGCTTTGTTTTTGCTCTTTGGGAAAATTTGCAAGCAGAGACTGACGGAATATGTAAATGGACACTGACTGTTTTAGTGGCAAACATACTGGTGAAGCATCACTTGAACTAACCAAATGGTGTTGACTGATGTTCTCCATCATTATAGAAGCCTTTGCAGTTCATAGTGAGTAAGTGCTTTTCCATTACGTATCTTTTCTTTTGTTTGTTTATGTGGGCACAAACGTTTCTTTCAGACCTCCTGTATCTACTCATCATGCTCATCAGTAGCCTTGTAAATAAAGAATAAAGTTGTAATATAAAGCAATTCTCTATTAATGTGTCTCTCCTCAGTGAAACGTCCTATAATTAAAGGCTCCACTGCGACAGACCCTGGGTTTTGCTAAGCAGCTGACAGAAATCTAATGCCAAGCCGTTATAGGCGAGAAACAAATCCTATCTGGTTTTATGAATCTGTAGCATGACAACTTGCATCGATTGTCAAACACCGTCATCAGCACACAGGTGATTATGCACAGCTGGGTATTGATGATGTCATCAGTTTGCACTGGAGCATCATGCAGGTACAAATTAGATTTTATACCTCAGAAGAAACAAAAACAAATCAGTGGAGCAGGGCAACCTGACAAATTTTCAAGGTTGATTATTTGAAGAGAGGCTGTGCAATGTACATCTTAGCACTCTGAGTCAGATATTGATTACAGAGCTATAATTTCCATTCCCTGACCACATTTCATACTAAGCTAGGTAGTCTGTGCATTTTATAGTTGTAGTCATAATTGTTCCTTTAAGGTAGTAAAACTGGGCATCTGAAATGATAAATGTGCCCAATACTGCCATAAAAAAATGTAAATCTATTATTCATTCCTAAACATTTAGCTTATTTTGTGTAATGTAAATATGGATTCTTGTATAAAAAAAATCTGAAAGGTTATTCAAAGTAGTAGCAAAGTGGGCAGTCTGATTCGAATTGAGCACGGTAGCATGTTGAAAGATGGCATGGTTGTTACTTTACCTGGATATAGACAGCAGACGAGTCAGTAAGGTCGGTTGGCATCTTTTGGCCGCTTTAGCTGCACCTTCAGCCTCTTCATGCCTATTTGAAAACCGTTCATGGCCTGGATAGCTGCTTGAGCACTGGACGGGTTATCAAAACTCACAAAGCCTGAGACAAGAACATAGAACGGGATAGAGAAAAGAAAGGAAAGAAGAAAAAAAACAGGGAAAAAAAGTTGGAACAAATCATGAAGAAAGAAGAATGGCGAGATGAAGAACAGGAAGAAGAGAAAGGAAGAGGGAGCGAGACGGGGACGGCAGACGAGATGAAAAGAAAAAAAAGGGAAGAAGAAGAAGAAGACCCTTTTTAACACTTTACAATGACACAACAATAGGTCTTTGTTTTCTCTTTTCAGCAGATTAATTGAAAATCTCTGAATTAAAAAGATTACATAAAATACCACAAAGGCTAATAACACAGATATTAAAAATCAAACGAAGAACAGCTATTAGAAACCGGGAGTTTTACTTCAACAGAGAACAAAAAAAACATGAAAAGGTATTCAAAGATTAGACATGAAAAGGAGTCTCATGTTGTGTGTCAATTTTTAGAAGAAAGCTGTGTCTGTAGATGTTACCTGAGTGTTTGAGCTTTATGAAAGTGGCAGATCTGTGTTTTTGTGCGCGTGCGTGTGTGCGGAAGTGTATTTACATGCACGTGTGCGACTGAGTAAGTATCTCAGCGAAGAGTAAAGGGCACGAGGACCGTGACAAGATGCTGCGAGCTAGGTGTGGAGGACGGAGGTGCCTGCTGCTCTGAGTTATCACCTGGGTGTCGAGGCGGAATGAGCCCACAGCTTTCCACGCCAGGACTCCTTGCCTCCTCTTATCAGGCACCTCTGTGATTGACGGGCCGAATTTTCCGCCAGCCAGCTGATTTGATCACACCGCTATGGGTCCAATTTAATTTGGGGGGAGAGGGCAGGCTTTTGTCAGTGCGGGGTGAGATAAGGCTGCTGCTTTTACAAACCCTTTAAACAAACTGAGCAGGGAAAGAGTCTGTGAGTTGGCAGTGATCCCCCTCCCAAACCAACAAACATACACGCCCACAGTGTCCCTGACTTTAATGAATCTTCATACCTCACATTTACATCCACACGCCAAAAAAACCTATAGGGTGCTGTGATGGTTGAAGTACACAGGAGGAGGACGAAGAGTGCACCGCAGTCTTTAAACGCTCGAAATCCATGTATATTAAAATAAAGCTGGATAAGTTATTCCAGCCATTTTCTCGAGACAAAGTAGTTGACTGATGCTTCATCCTCACCATCTTTGATACAGCAATGGCTGTGTGGAGCTGTGCAGTTCAGTACCCTGAACGCTACTAATGTTTGAGGTATGGCTCTCGCTGCAGCCATCCGTATGAGACAGAATGTCTTTATGCATTGTAACGTTATACATTTTTAATAAAAACACACACAAAGGGCAGCTTTTTTTCAGTGACTGTGTGAAAAAGGCAAGTTTAGGGCCAGACTGAGCAGCCGAGGACGCTGCAGTACAGCTCTCACTTTGCCCTACAAAAATAAAAGAATAAGTGTGTGATGATGATGTATGCTAATGCTGTACTATGAAAACTCTTTTCTCCACTAATGCAGGGTTGACTGTAGTCTGTTGATGAGGTCCTGGTTCAAATACCCTCTTAGGCTGGGAAAACTAATGTCTGCTTCCTCGCTATAATTACTGTACCACTCAACTCCCTTTGAACAAGTTACTAACCTCCAGGTGATCCATGGGAGCTGCTTAGTAGTCAGGATTTGTCACGGGAGACTCTCCTGGTGCAAACTTTAACATTTTTAATACATTCGTCTGTATTTAATGTGATGATTATTATACATTTACAAGTACTTATTAGACATTAGCATATCCTTTTATGACATAGATGTGTTTTTTTGTGAATGTATGAATGTTTACTGTAGATGAGTACTGATGGAAGTAGAAGACAAAAATAACTGCAACACTATGTCTTGTTTTGTGAAACCGTTTAGATAAAATGCATTTCCCTTTGTACGTTTTTTTTGCACATATCTAAAAAGGGTGTCCTATTTTAGTTGTGTGTGTGTGTGTGTGTTTGCACCTTCCTTTTGATGTTTATTTTCAAGCTAAAACCAGCTAATTCCACTTAACAAGGTGAGCTTTGATCACATTTAAAAGTCAATATGGAGTGACTAAACGTAGAAGATTAAGACTAATGTTGCTTCCATAGAGTCCCGGGTTGAATTAAACACAACCGTGAAGCTGGTACGTCACCAGTGGATGTGTGCAGCGTGTCCACTATTCTAAAAGTACTGTGTATTTCTGAATAAAGCAAACCACAGCTGAATAACAGCATGTTAATGTAAATGCATGTACAGTATTTCACATTAAATATTAAGTGCTACTGTAAACTTTGCATCAGCCTAGTTTTAAATTAAGTTTCTAGTATGTGTGTCACCCATGACTTTATTGGTTAATGGCTTCAAGCTACGTAACATATTTCATAAATCCCCTAAATCTTACTTCATCAAACCACGTCAGACCTACTTCTTCACACCGGAAATAAATATACTAATCTAAACAGACATCTGTCTGAACTGACAGCGATGCATCCTTTTGGAGTATACTCTAAATCTTACTTTAGAAATACATCCTTTATAGGAATATACTTTGAGAGCTCCTTCAGTGACCTTTTCATCATATTCAAATTCCCAAGCTTCTCTGTAAACACTTCATCTCAAAGAGTGATGTCTGATTATCTCCTCTCTCAAAATCCCAAAATGTAGTTCACCTGTGCTGCGGAGAAATAAGCCACGCATTAGCTTTATTTGAACCTCACAACTACTGACGTTCAGATCAATTTGCTAAAGCTTCTATTCAAATTTGTTGAGCTAATTATTTAACAAACTGGTAACTTTATACCATAAACATATTAATAGAATAAATTTTACTCAGATTTTGGATTTTTTTCTAATATAAAGCAGAAGAAGAGGTGGATTATGATGAAATATGGCATGCTGTTCAAAAACAAAGTGGGAAAATGTAAATCTTGATTAACTACATGCTACAGTACAACACTGTAATGTTTATATTATAATCTGAGTCATTGTCTTTTTGATTCTACTCACTAAAGAGCTTTAGAAAGTTTCTCTTTAGTTACCAGTAGGACCACAGATTTTGTGTTTCTTCTTTGTTGGTATCCGTCAGTGCTTTAGATAGTGGGGAAATTGTCTAGGTTTTCTTTACACTGGTATTTAAGCAAGTCCACATCATCTTTATTTTACATTGGGAAATGCATCATCTGTCAATTTCCAGTGTACAATGTACAATATGTACATCTGCATACGGTGAATCTACAGATGTGTAAGTCTAAGGGTGCCCACTAAGCACATAATCAAGGCTAAACTCACACACTGTAAGATGAAGTGTTAGAGTTCTTGGAGGCCTAATAAGTTATCCCCTTTAATGCACCACATATTCTGCCTAATTTGTTAATGTCTTACAAAAGAGCCCTGGGCTCTATAGCTGCTATAAAAGGGAGGGGAAAATGAGTGAATAAAACCCCACAAAAGAATCATGGGTTAAATTGCTGTTTTTCAGCCAAGATCTTAATTACTAGCCGTGGAAAATGAGCCAGTGAGACTGATGAGGTCACCGCCCCTTTGTCCTTCCCCCTTGTTGACTGACAGATAGTGATAGCGCGTAGCATATGTTTAGAGTAGAGCACACATAGGGATGGAGAGCGAGAGAGAGGGAGACTGTCCTGAGATGGACAGAAAGAGACACATGACCGGAGAGAGAAGGAGAAAGTCTCATAGACATGCCGTGTTAAAGAGAAACTGAAGGAAAGCCAATGCTGGGAGTCTCTCTCTCCCTTTCTCAACCCGTCTCCTGGGTGCTGCTGTCCAACTGAATCAACAGCAAGGCCCACACCAGTCTATTATTATCTCTTTAAGCCCGTGGATTCCACCTGCACCACCTCCGCCCTGATGAACTGGTTTGCTGTGTGGGAGGCGAGAGGTGGGGAGAGATTGTGGGAAGCAGTTGAAAGGTTTCAGGAGTGGGGGGTCTGGGAAAATGTTTTCTCTCTTGGGTAAAGGAGGCAGAGCAGAGGAAATGGATACTGATTGTATTAGACATGGTGGGATAGAGAGGGTGATAAATAGATTTGTGGAGCAAATGACAGCTGCGGAAGGATCTTTGGGTCAGTGGCTGGATGAGCATTACATGGCGGGCTTGGGCTGTGTGATTTTTAGGTGATTAGAGCATCCACCCTTTCCCTCAACACTTCTGTCACCATCGCTTTAGTTATGCATGTGTGAGTTACCCCTTGATCTCACTACTCGACTGCCTGCTCAGCAGCTTGTAACACTACCTTTAAAATGTTAATTGCGAATTGATAGACACTAGGCTAGATGCAGGCGAAAGTAAACGCTAATTGCTGGAAAGACACAAAAAACTATGTGAGTTTATTCGTCACAGCAATTTCCCCCTCTCTGTATGGTCAGTGTTTGACTTACCAAAACATTTGCTCTGATTGGTCGCTCGGTCCACAAAGACTTTGGCAGAGATGACGTTGCCAAAAGGCAGGAACATTTGCATGAGCTCTGCATCTCCGAACTCCTGGGGCAGGTGATAAATAAACAGGTTGCAACCTTCTGGCCCTGATGATTAGAGAAAGACAACAGGAGGGTTATTTGGGATCATAAACAGGAGATGCCTCGTGTGTGATGCGCTGACCATAATAACACGGGTGGAAAAATACTAATAAAGCAATTGAGACAATAATCTAGGGAACACAGGAGCCATGTAAAGTCAACACCAAATTCTCTTACACCTGGCACAGATATTCTAGTAGCTAAACCTGAACGTTGTGGCATATGGAGACTACCTCCCGTTTTTCAAGTGTTCAAATACTGTTTTAAATTTCACAAAATAACTCAATAGATAGTGGTGCTGGCAATAACAATGCAAATGTAAACAATCACGGAGAAGCAAAAATAGGACAACTGAAGGAGAAGAACCACACCAGGGATAAGAATGAGACAACAGGAGGAAAAGAAAACACAGAGAGGACGACAGAAAGAAAAACATGGAGCCGGTTTTATAGAGAAACAGTGAGACACAGAGAAAAGGAGGGAAGAGGAGGAGGCAGAGCATGCATTAAGACATAAGCCAAGTTTTTGCCCCAATTACTGTGTGACAGTAGGACTGTCTTCCAATCTCTTTCCATCCCTCCACGCTCATCCACCCAGCTGCCACATATTGTACAGGCCAATCTGGATAAAGGGAGGAATGAACTGGAGAGAGAGAGATGTGATGGACCCAGGGACAGTATGCTTGCAGCCATCTGCCTGGCTAGCATTCTCTGCTGTCTCATTGCTCAGGGTGATAGCATGACGAGATGAGACTGGGGCTGGTGAGAACACTGATAAGAGGGCTGCAGTGGTGGTTGGCTGTAGTGCTGTTATGCTTTGGCAAGATAGAGGACACACACACACACACACACACACACACACACACACACACACGGGTTGACAGCAGGGATTTTTTCCTTAGCAGTTAAACACTGAATTTCAGTTCTGTCTGTTTAGGTTTAGGTCTCTTATGGAGAATTCCTGCGTTTAGAAGAAGTGGTTTGTTTGAGAGAAAGACATGTTTGCAGCTGGAAGCTGCACACAGCACACCATTTCTTACAAAAACCCTGATCTGGTGATCATTATGCAGCCATCTTTGTCATGAAAATGCTACTGAAAGTAATATGTTTAGTATAGTTTGCTGTGGAAAAGTTAGTTGCAAAGTGCAAAATGGTGGAAAGTGCAGGACAAGAAGGAAGTCTTAGAAATCGTTCACTGTTTCCACAAGTCTTTTTAAAGCCACACACACAGTTCATACAAATACGTGATTGTGGATTTCAAGCAACACAAGGTCAGCTTCACACATTGCATTCATGAGTTGGTTACTTCATAACCTGCTGCAAGTACAGACTGCAAGTGTTGCTGCTACAGTACTACACAGCTATTAGAGAAAAATGAGAGTGCAGCTATTTAGGTTAACTTCCCCACAATAATGTCATCTTACATGGTTTACGCAAGTAGGCCGAACATGTCCTGTTTACTTTGTCATCTCAGGTGGGAATACAATTGAAAGGCTAAACTGAAATATCTGTTTTTTTCTACTGTCTGCAGCAGAAAACATGTCTCTTCAGAAGAATGTGAAGATATGTAGTGGAGGAATGTGTATTGCTGCTGACCACAGCAGGCTACTTATTGCCCAGAGAGAAGGAAAAGAAGCTATTTCAGATGTCTGTTAAATGGCAGGGCTGCAGACTACGGCAGTGGACTGAGACAGACTGGGAGAGCAGCCAAAACCCAGAGGAGGGCAGAACTCAGACAGGCCACAGGCTCAACTAAGAAAAGCTGGGCTTTGTATGCATGGTTTTGTCTCTTGCCTTTGCCTTGCCATGACTTCTATAACTCTTGCTAGTTAATGATATGTTCCGGGATAGAAAGAAGAGATGTAACGTATGCACAACTGTGTGTATACATACTGTGTGTGTGTTCTTTTGTATGACCAGCAAAGTGACGAAAGATTTGAGCAGTGAACTGGGAGTGAGGATGTTTGAACGTTATCCTACTGAAGACATTTTGACCTTAAGTTCAGTGGTGTGACATTAATATTTACTCACACTAAACAGAAAATATGCAAACATCAACTAAATTTCAGAGTCCTTGTGTTGAATAGTAATGCCACTCTACGCTGTCTCCTACAATCGCATAGATGAATAATTGAGACTGACGAATAGTGTCAAAAAGGATGATTTACCATCACCGTATATCCTGGGCTTTATTACATCTGATGCAGTGGCATAAGAACGAACACTACACTAGGAATGGTAATAAATTATTATGCATGCAGCTAATTAATCTTATGAATATTTATAACCACTTAAACACATTGTAATGGACTGATTAAGCAGTCCAACGCTGTGAGTTTGAATTAGTGCAGTTTTTGAATAATGACAGAGTAACTTTCCATCTCACTGCTAATGTTCTTGCCTTTAAATGGGGAGCCTTTTTCTCACATTTTCCCCAGCCAGCTTTTTCCCTCCCTCGCTAATTCAAAGCAGCGCAGCTACATTAGAATGGAACATGGCAATTATCACCTTTTATCTTGGGTGGGCGCGCTTGCTCGCTCTTACCTTCCCTCTGTTGCTGGGGAATGATGGTTGGTTGCTGGGGGAACGCTTGGCTGATTGGCGCATAGGCGGCAGGGTAGGCTGCTGTTGCAAAGGGAGAACCAAAGTGGAATTTTTCACATCTCCATTTTCATATTTGACATAACAAAACTCAATTCATGATTCCATTGTTCATTTGCGTGCTTTAGACACTGCATAAATAAACTGCATTATGACTTGAAGCATGGGCTCATTTTGCTGCATAAAGAGCAAAATGGATTTCAGTTCAACTAAGTACACACAAGACTTACACCATGTTAATAAGAGTTGATGTCAGACAGAAAGCAGTAGTTACGAGTGGTCTCTGTCATCTCTTATGTAGGAGGCAAAGGCAGGTTCAGATCCTCAGCTCTTGGTCTACTTTTGGAATTAGGGTTTTTTTTGTGTAGGTGTATAATCAAGTCAACTGAAAATCCTTTTGCAATCCTGATGTAAAGTCTCGTAATCTGGGAGGAAATTGGCTGGTCATATGGCTATCTTGACCTGTCATAGTGTCTGCTGATGTGACAGGAGAGAGAAAGAGAGAGAGAGAGACAAATCACCTGCGTAGTGTTGGACGCCCGCATAAGCCTGTTGGAGAGGGTCGGTCACTGTCGGACTCTGTGCTGCAGAGATACAGAGAGATAGATGGAGAAAGGGGGTGAAAAGGAAAGCAAAGTGGTCATGACAGACATAGATAAAAGAAATAGCGAGTATGTTAAAGAGCAAGATCAAAATTGGTATACAGAACTCTAAGGTGGTAAGATCACATGCACATGGTTGAAATTTGGGTTGTCATACCACTCGGTTCTTCAGAATTCCTGTTCGACCCAGATGTTTGCATCAAATATAACAACATGCCAAACAAACCACTTTGTAGTTCATTACAGTTGCAGCTGCCTTTGCATAATGCAAAAACAGGTCATGTGTGTCTGTCAGTTCGTCAGCAACGGGTTCCAGACAGCATCAAGAAGCTGAGGATGGGCCGAGACGCATCAAATTAACCATAATGGACTGATGGATGAACTGATGATACTCGGGCTGACTGCTCAGAAATGTGCCGAAGATGCTGTTGATTGGCCCTCAAGCCTTAAATGCATCAGGCCAAATCACAAACGGTGTCAGAGAGTGGGAAGCAGCAGTAACATGTGATATAATTCCATTAGTCACTGCTGACATGTCGAACTTGCATTGTTACATTTGGGTGATGTTCTTCTTCACATCAAGTGCGGCTCAAGAGAATAGTCAAATATTCATGCAACACTATAGTTACAACCAGGATCAGGGTCAGAGCAGTTGTCCTGTTACAATATGTCCCACATATATCTCATGAATGGCTCACCTGGGTAAGGATGAATACCATTGGTGTAGATGGGCTCAGAAGTGGGCTGCCCATTGCTCTGAGGCGGGAGGGCACTGAATCCATTGACCCCGATTGGGGTGGCTATGCTGGGCACGGCGGTGGCAGAGATGCCTGGAGGTGTGCTGGTGCCTGGAAATAGATAGTGAGTCATTACAGCAACTGCAGAGTGCAATGGTATAATGAAAATGTAACCATAGCATATACTGTGATTAAATGCTGAAGCCCATCTCGTCTAACTACCCAGGGAAGAATCCTTGTGGTGATATTCCCAGTCTGTCACCTTGTCAGTACCCTTTTGCATCGATAAGTTTTTATTATTTTTCTAATCCAGGTGAAGGGCATTTAAGTCACGTAGGATTATGTGTGATAGGCAGTACCTGGTATGTGTAGGCCTTGTGGATTACAAATGCCAGGTACAGCGTCAAGCCACTTTATTTAATACATTTGCAATGACCCTGCCTTCAGGCAGCCTGCCTACTTAGTGTCGAGGCATCAAAGCTCCTCATGACAAGGGCCAAAAAGATAGTTCAGACTGGGGTCTGGGATTATCTCACACAAATCTTTGCTCTTATATTGTATAAGCCAAGGACTCTGCATCCAATGTCATCGGATTGGCTGTGTTCCCAGAAAACACACACTGTCACGGAGACATGGAGGCAGACAGCGACAGACAGAGAGAAAGAAATAATGAGAGACGGGAGGAGAGAGAGGCTATAATGTGGCAGCCAATGAGTGTCAAGGAACGCTGTACATCTTCTCCCATCATGCCTTACTCCATAAAAGACTCCATTTCCTTTTATGTAGGCAACACTGTTTTCTTCAGCCCAGAAAAGTAAGCTTAAAACATCTTAAAACATGTAACAAGGGCAAAACCAGAAGGGACTTGAATGAATATATTAGTGCTGCATCTATAATTCTTGCAAATGATAAAAATGTTCTTGGGCAGCAATGAGAAATGGACGCCCTGCTTGTGTGCATCTGTGCTTGTCCCTGCTGTTATATCCAGCAGTTGTTGCATGCGTGTGCCGGTTAGTTTATACCTGAGGATGGTGTCATGGGAGTAGCCACCAGACCGTTGACATTGAAAGCTGCCATTTGCTGCATTTGCGCGGCAGCGATGGCCGCCATGGGGTTCAGGTAGGACCCTTGTGTCGCTGCCATCAAGGCGGCTTGCTGTTGCATCATCTGCTGTAGGATTAAAGAGCAGTGGGGAGAGAGGCGAGTGGCGGGAGGGATGGAGGGAAGGACAGAAAAGGAGAGGAGGGTGAAATAGCCGCAGGACCAGAGCATGTTTACTCTCACATCTCTTGTTTGTTTGGCCCATGTCTTGTTCTTGAACAGAGTGGTCTGTGTTGCCCTGCAGCGCTGCTTCCCAGCTACTGTAACACCGCACTGGCTTATTATACTGACACAAGATAAAGGCTATGTACAAAGTTTAGCCAGACGGAGACTATGCATATCTATATGTGCTGTGTACTGTTTGTATACGTGTGAGAGAAAAGGGGCCTTCAGTGGCAGAGTTAGTGGAGAGATTGTGTCTGAGTAGGCGATTCTCACCTGTCAGGATGGGTTGTTAGCTACTGTGTGAGTGCAAAATCTCACAGACTCTGGCTGTGACTTTCATGTGTGAAGATGAAATGGGGGTGGGGTGGCATGGAAAGGGGTAGGGGGTTTGGGTTCCTAGTGATGTTGTCTGCCTCAGTTTGAGTGTAAGAGAATATGTGTAAGTGGATGAAATGTTAAAGGGGTAAGCTGGGTTTGGCAGTTAAAATTCATTTTATAAAACAAATAATGAAAGCAAAACAGTGTAGTGTTGGACATACATGATAAGCATCCTCCCTGGACAACTGAAAGGAAAAAAAGGGTACAATATAAAAAGCAGTCTTGTATCGTATTTTCTTGTGTAAATTTGGACCGAACAGCAGTTTAATAGTGTGAATCACTTAAGGGGTTCACTGGGAATGTTACATGCCTAGTGGGAGAGATAGTGAGTTTAAACCTCAAATCACAACAGTTTTCTTTTTTTTTAAGCTCACCGTCTCCTCCCCCGCCGGGCTGAGACTTACAGCATGAGAGTAGGCGCCATAGGCCCCAAACTGGATGGTCATAGGACTGAAGATGCCGAGCTGGCCCGCCATCTGGTGCATCCTGCGCAGGGTCCTCTCTTTATCAGTGTCTGCAAACTTGACCACCAGACTCGACGAGGCACCCTACAAACGGAATCATATTTACAAGGTTAGTGAAAAAACGGAACCTTAAAAATCGAAACCAAGTGGGGAAAAAAGATTAGGTCTCACCAAAAACAAACACAATAAATATTAATATAATAAGTCAAATACGTCAGTTGTCCTGCTGAGGGTTTAGCAGGAAAACTGTTTCAACAATACTAACTTCTTTAAATGCCATACTAACTTAGACTCAGCAGTATTGCAGATTGCACCTGCCACTCTAGCTGGCCTGCTGGCTTACAGGCTGCTATTTGTTGGCAAAGACTGTCTGTAAATATCTCTTATTGAACAAATAGTATTTCACTGTGAAAAAGGAAAGCAATAGATAACAAAACAGTAACATCATCGGTAATTGTCTGTGGAGACTCTCATTCATCCAGGTGAGGGTATTACGTCATCAGTAATTACGTACAGGAGTTTATAAGTCTATATTTATTTCTTGGTAAACTTTAGCTAAATTGAAAAAGGTGTATTGCTCAAATGAATATGTGATGCTTCATCTGGAGGTGTGCTGATATATGAACATACACTAACCTAAATACAGGCCATTTAGAAACAAGGTTACTGGATGCATGCATTACATTTCTATCTTTTATTGTGTGGTTAAAATAGCTTTCTCCTGGGAATCAACCTACAACAAAATGTTGTCTTCATAATAGGTTGTAGAGCAGGTCTGTATCAGTATCTGTGTATCAAGCTTCTCTTGTTTAAGCATGAGTGTGGATTCTTCGCATCATTGTGAGGGAGAGACAGTGGTAAAAATGTTGTTTTGTTTGATGTCTAGCATCCAACCTTCAACACCTAATATCTATAAGTCACGAGGGCCAGAGGAACTCAGTATGCACCATTCATGACTGCAGTCATTTAGCTGTCAGCAATAAATGGAAGAAAATAGTGAGTGATATTTGCTTTTGTGAACTTTCCAACTCCACTGTATACACTTGGAGTGAACTGTGATCCTAACCAGATCCCATAGGAGTCCCAGTCCCTCACTGGTGAAGCTCCACTGAATACAGTACTGGGTAATTAGGTCTGACAAAAGCTTTCGGCATGTGGAGGGCGAAGTATTGACTAATGGATCTGCCTTATGGCAGATATAGTTCTGTATTGATGCCCATGCTCCTGAGTTTGCATCCAATTAAATCATTTGAGAGACAGAGACCAGAGTCAGTTCCTCGTGTGACATCCAGGCAAGGAGAGAGGGAGAGTAAAGGGGCTGCCAGGCAGAGAAAGCAGCCACAGACACAACAGGACCAGGCTCCTATTTAATTACAAGCAGTGCATGATGGGAAAGAGCACGGAGCACCACCAAGACAGAAGGACACAGGCAGCCAGGGGCCGGTCAGGATATGATTAGTAAGATCATAAAAGCAAAGACACGAGGAGAAAAGGACTCCATAATCACAACCTGGATTCATCTTTCAAAAAATGTCTCATCCTGACAGGGTCAGTACAAATGCAGGCTTTGATTTAGATTTCCATGATATGTTTGGATCTGGAAATCGAAAAAAAGGAGAGAGCAGCAGAGGACACAGTGACAGAGACAGATGAGGATGACCAGTGTGACTGATGCTGCATAAACCTGTTTACAGACATATGAGACTCCGTATGAAAGAAACTGGAATTCACAAAGTTAGATTAAACTGCTCTACAGATCTAAATCTGAGTTTGAGTGCTATAAACAAATGGACTGTGGGCTGTGTGTTGAGCTACTGAACACACACGGTCTTGTGTGTAGTACAGCCTTACTTCATACTACCTCATAGTAATGTAATATAATATAGTGTGTCCCTTTTTTCAGTAAGCGTTTCATGAAATTTTAAACAGGAAGAGCTAAGCGTGCCATTGAGAGGGCAGTTTGCAAGGGTGGTCTTCTGCTTTGGGGGTTGCTACAGCAAACGTTACATTAAGTCCTCTCTAAAGTCAGTCCCTGTTTTTTAATGCATCCTTCCCTTAGTGCCATTTTTTACATAAGAAAAGAACGATATTCGTAAATGCCAAAATGCACAAGCACAAGAGTTTCTGACTAACTCGTATGGAAATGTCTCGTTTAAACATATATTAATACAGTCAAGCGAATGTGCTGGCTGCAGATAACTGCGAGAAGAAGTCTGGAGAAGGAAGGAGTCAACATGAACTCCAGGGACAGTCCTCTCACATGGGATCCTATCAAAGCCAGCCAGCACCCTACCTCAGGCCAGAGGAGGCCCATCTGGTGTCTCCCTCAACATCATTTCCATTAGTTAAACCAATATCAATAGCACGTTTTTTCCCCTTTCTAATTTCATTTCTTCCTACCTTCTGACCTTTCTCAGTTATCAGCCTTGTGGGCCAGTTATGAGACTAGTCTGTTGGATTTAATGAGAGGATAGCACTTCACCGTCCTCCAGTCAACATATTCCTCGGGCCTGGCATTTAGATTTGTCCCATTCATCCATGTATTCCTATATTCTTTTAATACCTTATGAAAAATACATTGTAAGAAGTGGACTGTAAAAGTGAGAGGCTGTCTGTAGTCGGAGTGTGTCGTGATTTCCGATGAGGCAAGTCTGACCTGGTCCGGCTTCTGGCAGCAGAGTCCTCTGCTGTACATGACATTACTGGAGGAGACCCAGCCTGCAATGTCTGCACCAAAAAGTCTTGGCTGCAGCATTAAAGCACTTCAACAGCCTCTGCAAATGTTGTCAACACTGACAGTCAGATCCTAGGTTTTCTGATTTCTATGATGTAAAAGACAAAATATCCCCTCCAAAAAATCTCTCTCTTATCCTCACCCCTGAATAGGAGAATTTCATATCCTCAAATCTCAAGCGGATGTATTCTCACTAGATCCAAGGTCTAATCGGAAAAGGCAGATTTCAGAATGTGATCCCAATCACGGATCAAAAATTTCTATCCACAAAGAAAGAGTGGTATGTGGCCAGGTAATGAAGAAACAGGTGGCATCAGACAACAGGCACTGGATGCAAAACAGCCGCTGCTCACTGGTAGCAGAAAATCACAAGCTGACAAACAAACAGAATAATAACCTCCAACGGCATGACTGCTATACCTGGGGAGAAAATGAATTTGCTGAATTTGATAAGGGCCAACAGGGAGCCTTCACTTTTGACAGGTACAACTAAGGAATTTGTCATGGGTTCAAAAACTAATCTAATTTCTTGAACAACACACTTGACTTGTGAAAATCTCCCATATTGGATTTTGTATAGGCCACAAAATGTGTAGATGGAAAAAGACACACTGGTAATTGAAGGATTAGAACTCAACTAAACCAGTGAAACGGCATTGTGCTTTTATCTCTGCATTACTGTGATACAAAGACACTGGTGTTAAGTGCCTACCAACAGGTAAACAGACACTCGTTTTCCAGCCTCTACAGAGGCTTACAGCAAAATAATACAGCAACATGTTCACTGAACTGTCATTCTGAGGGTCTCAAGTACTTAATGATCAACTAGTAATACTGTATGCTAAAAGGCTTACGCTCCCCTAAATAACAGCTTTCCTAGAAACTTAGAAACTCTAAAATTATTTATTGGGCGTTTGTAAGAAATTAATAGAATCCACCGTAACAAGCTTGTTTGGTAATTCGAGGAGCTCCCCGTAGGGTTCGTGTTCAACTCTCGGAACCCGGCTATATCTCTGCTACCCTCACGGGAGGACTGTCTCTCATTAGCAGTGCATGATGCTGTCTTGGTCTGGCCTTGCTGTCCACCACATACTGCTGCAGCTGCCGAGCACACTGCATCAAGCCAAAAGACACAAGAAAGTGTACGTCGTTAATAATGGTATTTCACTCATTTGTCCATAAATAAGAGGTTTTAGCTGTAATGAGTTATGACACAAAACTCCAGCTACTAGCTCTGAGCCTGCCGAGATCCTACAATACCTTCACGTGGCGTTTGATGCACTTACTTTTACAATGACAATGTTCTCTGGCTTGGTCTTATCTCTCATTAATCCAGAACTATAGTATCACACACAAGCACACTCTTGTTGCTGCCAGCGCCGGCAAGCTCCACAGGCCCTGTCAGCCACGCTGTGACATCGAACATGACAATGTCTGCAATTTGCCGGGTGCTGTCTGCCTGCCCCTGGCTTTGCCATTTGAAGTTTTGCCACCTGTGCCTCCGCAGCCTTACTGTAATTCAACAGCTGAACCAGTGAGAGTGCCTGTTCTGTGCCCAATCACCTTTTAAGTTAATTTTGGAAGCACCTGCAATCTGCAATAAACATCAATTAAAGCTATGACCCGATCTATCAGCGCATGCCCTTTGGTAACATTCATTGCCCTTAAGCTTCATTAAAGCCTTTCATTCTGGGCCAGCGTATTTTGGTGGAGGCATTATTTATGGCATGTGTGTGTGTGCCAGGTAACACAGATGCTGTAGAGAGAACATTAAGAGGGGGAGAGAGACAGGGACCGAGTGAGAGACAACTCTTTGTTCAAGGTTCATCCAGACTTCACAGCTGGCACCAGGCAGTGAGCAGATCAGCCCACTCTCTGAATCCTGCCTCCTGTTAGTCTGTTGTTGACGACATGTGGCAGTGATATTATCCAAATTAACTGCATTCCCCATTGGTGAGCCATAGTTGGATCCTAATGGCCACCTTGCCTATTAATCTGATAGGAACTGGGAAGAGTAGGATAACAGGTGCAGGGATAGAAGAAGAGAGATATGGATAATATAGATTATTAATGAACTTTTTGATGGCTCTTGATCTGCTCCAGGTCTGTTTGGGGCTCCATATGTTGCCTTAGACAGTTCATCTGGAGCAAACCTCAGGTGGCTCCGTGACCCAACCTAATGCAACTTTGCCTGGAGTGCAACATACAAAAAACAGTCAGCATGAGCCAAATTTTGATCTGTACAAGAAAGCAAACAGCCTCACAGGAGTCCAATTATAAAACTCCTGGATGTAAACATATTTTATTGATTGAGTCAACAAGATAGTTTGAGTAGAAGGTAAATATCTTAATTATAATCACATTTCAGTAAGAGGCCTGTCATAATTGAGCATGATCATTATGCAACATGATTACTGTTTGGCTCATGGCCCACTGCTTATTAAATTTTGACCCTTGTGGTTTACGTGCCAGAAAGTTTGGTCTCTAATGTGCACAGCAACCACACGTAACGTTAAAGCGACTCTACCACTTATTTTTCTCTCTCACTGCTTCAATGTAATGCAAAATGAGGCTGCATCAAAAAGATGTGTAAATTACATCTGGCTTCCAGGACAGTATCTGGCTGCCAGGAAACATCCGTAAATATTTATTGCGGAACATCAGTGAAGTGTGTGAAGGTGCGGATGTCTGCCAGAAAGAATGTGTGTTCATGTGTGTGTCCAGCTGTGCACTACTCAAAAAACAACCACTACTGGCAGAAAGAGGCTTCGTAATTCATTTCTTTTACTTAAGCCTTATCGGTGGCCTTGTTCAAGCTTGACAGAAACATTTTTAATTGTTAATTAACTGCAGTTTGACAGGAGTTACAGGTTTCCTGGCCTCATACTTCTACTAAACAAATGCTATTAAATGCAACTTATAACTACAGCATAACAAGCTGGACCAGTTCACTGTTTCTTTTTACAGTTCCTTGTATGCTTCACATCTACTCTACTAAGTAGATGTGAAGCTATTCTCTGGCATTGTACGTGGCCTGGCCCCTTAGTAATTTGTCAGTGAGTTAAATAGTAAATTTTTGTTCTGTATCTTATCTTATCTTATTTCAAACATATCTTTCAGGCTGAAAGAGCTGTTCAAACTACCAGGTTTTGAAAGAGAACTATGTCTTTGCAGCAACACACATTTTAATCCATACGTAATCTGAAAATGGTCTTTATAGAAAGTAAATATTAGATTATTCTATTTCTATATCGTTATCATAAATTAGATTAATTTAAAAAAACCCAAACATTCAGTTTTGAATTTCTGAAAGAGGCCTAGATCTTCCTGTGAATATGCTTGTGGAATGAAAAACATAAAAGGAAGACTTGTGTCAGACCTTAACCCAGACTACCTCAAATAATTTCTGAAAAGCATAACCACCGGGGAAACAGCAGGCACAAATCGGAAACCAAGTGGCATCACATCACACGTTCTTTTCAGCGTGTTACTCACAGGCATAGTCTGTCCACCGTGCAAGCTGTTGATGGCGGCCTGCGCTTCTGCATGGCTGGAGAACTTGACAAAGGCACAGCCTGTATAGACAGAAAAAGAGAGAGATAGAAAGAGGCTCTTGAATATTGGGGAAAGCACCATTCATTACCATTGTTTTCATGTTATCTGGTTTGTAAATATATTCTGCCATTTGTGTGTTCAGCGCAGAGCTCTGAATAAATCAGTCTAATTGTAGTGAGGGCATTAGCTGCGTGGAACATCCTGTCCCTCGCCCGTTTCTAATTCCACCCCTCCACTTTGGAGCATGGAGCCAAGGCATTTACTATCCTGACTTGTTTGTGATTATTAATCTGATTAATATTTACACATTGAGATTTGTGTGCAGTCACTCATAAAAGAGATTATGATGACAAAGGCATAGTATTATAATCTGCCTATCTAACCAAATTTCTGCTCACATATAATTTCAGATGGAGGAGGGGGGGGGTGCTCTCGGGGCATTCAAATTATCTTAGATCTGTTGTGTTGTTAATGCACCAAAGGGAAAGTCAACATAGAAAGTTGGCCGGAAGACAGAGGAACAGTTGTTTTGTCAGCGGTCTTGTTGGAGTCTTGTTACATTAACAGTTCGAATGATGTATCAAAATGATGCAAGTATAATAATAATAATGCACAATGTGTGTTTTGGAAGCTTATGTATCCTAAACACGTGATTAAATAGTACGTCAGTGTGTAGCCAAGGACAGGCGCTAAACTACTATAGCATAAAGAGAAGGCTTGTGAAGTGAAACACAGTGGAACTGAAATGAGGTAATTTTCCAAAAGCCATTAAATTAAACAGCAGCTATTTCTCTAAGCTTTATGGTCGTCATAGACTGAAAGAGGTATTCTGTTATGTCCTATTCTTATCCTTGCCTTCAGGTAGCTCATGTGTTAAGTCAAGAGATACCTAATTAACAAACTCGTGGATTAATTCTGCCCCCTTTTCATTAATTGAGTATCACCAGTGTCTAAGAACCAGACAGGCTTCTCCTGAGTTCAGTGCCTGGTTTCTTGAGAACTGCTGATACCTATGCTATTTAAAATAGTTACATGTGTTCATATATATATTCACTTTACATTCCCAGAGGATTGATTGTGATTCATTTAAATTAACACCAGTAAGTAGGCTCAGGAGAAGTTCTGTGTCTGGCAGCAACCTGTTCACCTCGATATTTCAACTTTGCCTTCCCGCCAAACCAATAATTATTTCCTGACAATTTACATGTACAGTACCTGAGGCTTTCCATGCACATACTAAACGGTAAGCAGTTAAAAATGTGGATATGTGTGAGTAGTAAAAACCATGTGTTTTCTGTACTGTCAAATGTCCTCAGAGCTGTATGGATCTACAGAGGAAAACAGATAAGTCAAAGAAGCCTTTGATTCTGTCACAGCATTCACACCCGCTTTTACTTCACTTGAATGCCCCTCCGGGTAGAGGCTGGAAAGGTCTTTATTTGTCCGAGTGAAAAGCTTCAGTGCTGTGTGCCATTTGACTGCAAGTCTGTCTTTGAAGGAACAAACGCATTTAACCTTTGTAGTTGAAATAATAAGAGACAGTTTCTTCTTGCTGAAACCATTTGGTTTTGTGGGAAAAAGATAACTTGCCTCACAAAAAGGCTATCCGATATTATGTCAGGGTCCCAGTGACTCCAGTGGAGAAAGACACTAACAATTCCAGGACTTGGTGCACATCATCATAGGCTTAATCATGTTGAACATACAATGCCCTCAGATTTCTCTATCAAAAAGCAGTGCTGTAACCATGCTTTTCCTGGCCCAAAAAAAACATTAATGGACACAGAGCACAGCATCTCAAAAGAATCGCGAGTGCAATAGCCTCATAAATTATAGTGAACATTTGAGTTTTGAATTTGATGGCTTTGAATGAGTTGGGGAAAAAGAAAAACGAGAGATTGTATTACTTTCAAGCGAGAGGATCTGCACTGCCTTTTGAATTCCCGGGGTAATAATATGTATGCATGAATTCCATCCCGCTGGATGGGTGACATTTATAACACAACTTAATTATAGACCTAAAAGCCATCTCTCTATTATTCCTGACAATCTGGGGCTCTATTCAACTCTGGCAGCAAGTGTTGCACTTTGAAAGTACTTTGAGGAGCAGCACCATACAGAGATGGATGTTCAACTTCTCGGCCTTTTTATTGGGTGAAGAGGGGTGCTGAAAAGCCTCTGAGTAGCATACATTTACATCAACAGGGGACAAAGCCTCCATCGTGGAACAGATAGCACTGTCAATTTCAAGGTCTGTCTCATTCAAATTAAGGGAACCTCATCCTGAGCAAGGCGACGAGCAAAATAATTTGGCGTAACATCCCGTAATGAGTGCGTGGGACTATTGCACAGTGAGTGATAGGTCCAGATACCCATATATAAGACCTTTATCTGGTGGTAGCATTCATAGGTAACATTACTCCACAGTTGATAATAGAGACAAATACCAACACAAGAAGTATATGGCATGTAAAGAGAAGAGGAAGAAAAAGAGTTGAGATGGGTGAAAAGTAGTGAAAAGTGTGAATGAGGGAGAAAACTAGTTCCTGTCTCACACAGCAGCACTGGCCTTATTTCATTTTATGTGCTGTCAATCAGCTTGAGGCATCTGAGCAGACAGAAAGAGAGGGTTAGAGGGGGGGGGGTGAAAGAGGAAACAAGCTGGGGAGAAAGAAAGGCAGTGGGTTGGTGGGGCGATGCAGAGCAATAGATCCCGGATTGACGGAGAGAGGAACAGATAGAGACTCAGATAGGTGTGTGGTTCAGTTTAGCCAGCCTTTCTGTTTAATATATCAACCGCATTATCAACCCCTTTTCTCTCTCGCACTCCCACACGTCCCTTTCACACATTCACATGCTTCATATAGGAGAAGAAATCACAGTCAACAGACAGGATGAAAGGGAGAGGGAGAGGGAATATCATTGGCATTATGGCTTTAAATATGGCTGAGACAGACACATCAAAGGATGATGGGGGAGCCTCTCTCAGAACACTTCTACCTGCGTTACACATTTCATAGCCATCTTCAATTTTACTGTTTGCTCCTAACTAAATAGCACATATGCTGCAAACCTTATAAGCTGGTCCTGAATTGAGGCAAATCTGCCACACGTTCTGTGACGGCACAGAAATCCAGAGCCTGACGGCTTTATTTACAGTAGGACATTATCGTCCAACGGCGTCTCTAGGGAGGGATGATGGGAATGTGGGAAACAAACATGATTACACACCTCCGCTTTTCGGATAACAGGAAGAGGGGGAGGAGGATTGAGTGAGCAGAAAGACAAGGTGTCGTGTGATGTATTTGTTGAGTACAAGCTGAGGGGTGAGAGGAGCTGCCACGATGAAGAGACAACATAGGAAGAAGTTCAGGAGAGACGGAAAATGAGGAGTGAGAGCTAGAGTGTAGGAAACTGAAGAAAGTAGTGAGAAAAGGAAAGTAGGAGGAAGGAGGTGTCAGAGCACAGTGACAATGAGGTATGAAGAAAATGCAAGCGAGACACATAAGAGGTGGTGAAAGACTGATAAGCTGTAGCGAAGGATGAGTTCTTCAGAAGAGTGGATGACAGACAATGTCAATGAGTGCACAGTGGACGGAGCTCTTTCCATTTCTAAAAATGGAAAGAGCATGAAGAGAAAGAGCGACAGCACAGATATAGTACAGACAGACAGACAGACAGAGGGATGAGGGAAAACAGACGGGGGGAAAAAAGTGGGAGGTGTTTGGGCTCTGACCCTTACTGGCCCCATCAGGCCCTCGCAGGACGGTGCACTCCTCAATCTGGCCGAAGGTCTCGAACAGCCGTCGGACGTCATCCTCACTCTGTTGCTTGCCAAGCATTCCCACAAACAGCTTCCTGTCTTCTGGATAGGAAGAGAGGAAGGGGGAGGAAGAGGGGAAAAAAGGGCGGGTAGAAGAGGGAAGAGAACAGACAAATGCTACAGCTGATGACACCGTTCTGCTGAGCCGAGAGGAACTTGTCCAACTCCACCCCCACCCCCCTTATATCAGTTGTCTGCTGTGTTGAGCCTACGCCACTGCTGCTGCTGCCGCTGTTGTCGTGTGGTTTGGCACATCGCTCTTGTCTGGCGGTGAGATATATTCCTGCTTCCAGTGAGCTATTTAAGTCTGCCGCTGATGTTTGATACAGATGATGTTTTGAGCACTATGGATTTCGGGTAAAGGTAGAAAGAAAACACTTCGCTCAGGTAGACAAACTGTTAGATCAGTTTACATGCTTAAGTTGCTGGGTTGAAGTGAACATGGCATTTATTATCGTCAGAGCAGGGCGGTGGATAATACGAACGTGTGCTGAGAATGGGATCTTTGCGCATTTGCTGCATGTTATATGAAAAGAAACCCTCAAATAACATAATAAAACTATTTGTTTTATTAAAGTCTATCCTAATCTGTTCTACTGGAACATTTGTTCAGTCAAATTATCATTATAAACCTTTTAATTAGGGAACAAAATATTAAAACATAAATAAAATTAAGATGATTTTAGTGTACAGTAACGAATGAAGTTGTCTACACAATTAGGCACAGTTGTCTGTGCATAACTGTTTGCAGAGTTGTCAATTTTAGCTCAAATTGCAACAAATCACACTAGAATTAGGAATTTACCTTACCACTATTTTGTGTAATTACATCCATTGCTTACAAATTAATAGCCTAATGTTTTTGTCAGCCCCAACATAACTACGGCCAAGACTGATTTCTTTCGTCAGCGCTGTGATGGAGAAGGGTGCTAGCAAAAACTATTGCGAAATACTTAAGCGTTTTAACAAAGAAAGCTACAGGATCTAGTTCTCATGCCCCGAAAGAACAAAGAATGAAAAATATTACGGGTGGAGTTTTCTATTGTGATAGATCTGTGGTGGTAAATTAACTCACTGTCACAACACAAACATAAAATGTGAAATCGATATGATATATGAAACATGGAATTAACAGGCCTACATTATGTAGTGGTCAGGTAAGTGGTCAACGATTCAAGCCCTCAAGTCAAGGATGATTTTTAAAATCTAAGTTACTACTGAGCACAAAGCTTTTCAGGCCAAAACTCAACAGTGGTGAAATTACAGTTGTTCCTTAGTATCTGTATCATGTCCCGTTTTCCAGTGGGAGGCACTCTGGCTCAGATGTATGGGCTCTATACTACTAAGCTTTGGCCAGTCAGGAAGCTAGATTTTTCTAATTAATCTTCCTGGTGCCCTGGCATTAGACAGAGCATTCATCTTCTTTACATCTTTTACATTATGCATCCCCTATTCCACTGTGTTGTGGAATGAAATGGCTAGTAGCAAGAACCCATCGCTAGAACTGATGGAAAGTGGCAGGAAGAGGAAGAAGAGTTTATTGGAAATGACACTGTTGATCTTCAGTGTGAGTCATTTGACTGCTAGGGAGCGGGCGAGGAGTGGGGAGGAGTGGAGGGCGAGAGCATCACCTGGGCCTCGACAGATGTGACGCCTCCTGTACCTGCCAGGCCCCATTAGACGCAGCTGTTCTAAAAATAAAGGACCAGGGCTTCCTTTTTGCAGTAGGGAAATCTGATCCTGTTCCATTGCTGTAAAGTTCAAATGAAACACGTGGCTGCTACCCGCTTGGCCACACAAATGAGCACCTGCAAAATCAATAAGGCCACGCTGCTCGCTCTCCACGGCTGGTGTTGTAGCTAAGGTGTCAGTCCGTGTTCCTATAGTCACGCCTCACACAGCAGGATTTTTCAAACCCTCCAACTGAGCTTGGCACTGCTGCTTATTACTGTTCTTCTACCCTCCGAGTGGAAGTGAGTGAAAAGTCTGTGGAGATCACCCAGAGACAACCATATACACCGTCAACTGTGATTTAGCAAAGACTGATCTGTGGACAGACACCTAGCTGGATGTCGGACATCAATGGAGGATTTGCATAGCTGTAAAATCAACCGTGAGCAGGTGTTAGCTAGACATGAGACCGAACCCTGTCTCTGACAGCGAAGGTGAAACATTAGGTGAGGCAAGAGCCAGTTTAGCGCACGTGACTTTGTCCTCTCCATCTCTCAGACATTCACTGAGGTGTCACCGTTACAACCTAAATGGACAGAGTGCCGTTTTACAGGCCTCCTGCAGCGTGTTAATGTTTTGGGACAAAAGTCTCATCTCGGTCCTGGCCCGAGGAGATCTAATGGCGGCTTTACAAGGCTAATTAACAAGCCATGAGTGAGGTAATGAACTTTCCAAATGTGCTGGCAAACGCAAAAATAAATGACACCCCAGTGAAAGCATTAAAGGAATTGTGAGTGTACTTCTGAGCCTTCCTTTGGGAGAGCCACAGTGAGAAAATGAATATGGAGCTGCTATCTTTTCATTGCCTGACCTAAGAGTGTCTCAGTCTGCCCACTGCATGCCCTGGCCAGAGTATAGATTGCTATTAATTAGTCCACTTTGCACCTGTCTCCATAGCAGCTCATATTGGATTTTGCAAGATCCTGCTCATCTCCTGTTGCTATTCACAAGATTTAAATTGTCATTTTGTGATTATAAATACATAACATGCAATGCATTCTCTGTAGAAGGACATGACTCCATGACTCCAACGAGTTATCCATTAAAAGTGGGGAGCTGAGAGAAAAAAATGACATTCTTCTCTAGTACAAGCATGTATTTGCATTAACAGGGGTGAGGACCTTCCTATGGAACTGTCTGGGGATATACAAGTATGACAAAACTCATTGAGCTGGCTGTTTGACCTCATTGTACTTATCTTTCATTGAGAGAGGCTCATCTTATCCCTCTAAAAGGGCTAAGCCTCATAGCTGCAGAACATCTGAGCTGTACAGCACTTCTCTGCTCTACTCTGAAGAGACCTTTGTGATCTGCACTTTCAAACCTTGCCACTACTAAAATAATATGTGTGTGTGTGTGTGTGTGTAGCAGTTACTTAGCTACATCATTTAGATTTCCTTGTGCCGCTGCATTCTCAGGCAGCATAAATTAATCCTTTTGTACTTTTGTAACATTTCTGTTGTATGATTTAAAATGCAATTAGCAAAGTCAAGGACATACAAGCGAACACACTTCCTTTCACGTCTACAGCAATGCACACGCATGTTTTGTTTTCCCCAGCGGCTCATCTCCAGACTGAAGGTGGGAGCAATTGTGTGGAAAATGGTTTCATGTCAGTCTCAAGCTATGTCCAAACTGAGGTGGCATGTGGACAGCCCCGTTTTATGAATGCAAATAAAAAAGTAGATCAAAAAAGTTATCAAAACACTACTGACATCTGACAATTGCTTGTCTCAGGAAGCCTTTTCATTTCAGCGCCCGGTATATTAAAAATTAATGGATTTTGCACAGACGCCATATGCTGTCAAGATTGATGCTTCTCTCCCCGGAATAAAGTGCTACTTGTGTTGTAGGCTGCAGTATATGCATATAGATAGTGCCTTTCTTTTTCTCTCATCTCCTTTTTTCTCTCTATTGCTCCCTCTGTATCTTTCTGTTCACCGTTTATTGTCATCTCTCAGTCTACTTTTTTTCTCTCCAGGCAAAGAATCAGTTGCTGTGAGGTCCACTTTTCTAAAAGTTTCTGCTATTGTTTGCCAATAATGGGAATATTTTCGATACAGTATTACTCTCTTTTGTTGTGACAAATATTTCTTTTTTTTTACCATTTCTTTTTTCATGATTCTATCACCTGCCCGCTGGCAGTAGTCAGGGAAGCTTGGTAGTAGTAAGTGTTCAGTAAGCATGGACAGCTGCATCCGACGATAAAAGATGCCTGCTAGGCCGCTGGGTGCATTTCAAATGCAGAGTAATGTTCCAGGCAGCACAACAGAGAAGTTGTGCTTCTTATGGACTCATTAGAAAGGGCTGACACTGGTACGCTGGTGTGCTGTTGCCTGCAAGGTCCGCCACCAGACACACTCACACATGTAGGCGTACCAACTGAGTGAGAAAAGTGTTGGGAGAAGCAACTTCATATTCTTTTTCATCAACCATTTTATTTTTCTTTATTGTGTGGAGGGATCTGTCTGGAATCAAAACATGCCATTGCTTTCTTTTTAGGGAATGAGGATTAAATGGAATAAATGACTTTGACATACATTCATTGTAATAATACCTCTTTGTCATTAATAAATGGTTTCACTTCTTTCCTTTAACAAATACCTGCATAGAATATTTAACCTACTGAGAACCCGAATTGTCATAAAATGTTCTGGTTCCCTTTTTAACAGATTCTTAGATATCTCTGTGAAATTTCAAGCTATTACTGACAGTCATTGATATTTGATCATAAATAAAACTTAAATAAGTAGCAGTGATTAATATTGTTGTTTAGGTATGTTAGCGACAGCCTTAAAAATACATTTACTTTAATTTGACTAATTTACTTTACTGAGTAATTGTACATTTTTCATATATATAAAAACCTCTCACAGTGCCTTAAGATGACTTTTGTGATTTGGTGAACAAAAAAAAAACAGAACAGATGGCCACACATCCACAAATTGAGATCAATGAATTTATTTAATTAATCTCACTTTGATACTTAGGGCAGGGAATCATCTCAATTACTTTGCATCTTGCTAGTAAACTCGACCTGCACTAACCTTAAAAAGCTTTAGTGTTCTGCACGGACTTTTAGCATTGCAAACATGTTTTATTTTTATTTAGAGGTGATGTTTGATCTTGTTGGCAGTGCATAAGTGCAAAGTAGAATAGGAAATATTTTCTTTAATATTATTCTTACACAATAATAACACAAGTGTGTATATATATATATAATTAAAATAAGCCCTCACATGTTGTATAATTCAAATTCAGTGATTAAAATAATGCAGAAAATGCAATGTGATGTATTAAAAACCTGTATGATGTACATGCGGTATCTGTTTTGGTATACTTTTTACCCGACACCTACCTACTGAGCACATCATACCTATAACTCGTGTTTAGTTCCTACCCAGCTAACAGAAAAAATTAGACCCTATCCCAGTGAAAATGATGACACGGCAAACCTTTCTGCTGCTGGTCCCAGTCTGATGTATGCAAGTGGATTATCCAGTATAGTGAGGTGGTAAATGGAATAATCAGAGGAGAACAAACATTCAAATTGTCAGTGTATCAGGCGCAATGAGAGGATACAGCCTTTGTGTTTGTAAACGCATTACTCATATCACTAGAGCTGTCACATCCATTTACCCAAGGGGAGTGAGAGGGGAGCTTTAAACCTTCTGGTATGCATGATCAAAACCAACACAGCACAACTGAGGAAACTTGAGGGAAATTGCCTGTTGCAGCTTCTGTCTAAATATTTGAACTCCGTTTTTTTCTAAATTATCATTATCTTCTCTAATGGCAAGCCCCAGAAGTATACATCAGCAAAAAAAGTCATTTAAATCAATCCCTTTAAATCCTAAATGAACACCCTTCAAAGGTCAGTGTTGGCAGTCCTTGCATTCTTTTGTCTATCCATGCGTCTTCATGTCTCTGTGTGTCCCAGTGTATTTCTCAGCACACAAGCATCAAGTACCACCAGGGTTCTTCTTGACTTTTCAGAGTTTTGCATGATAGTGTCCAGAGGCACAGGGGGATCTTTTGGCTTCATTTGCATGTAAAGTGGAGTGCCCTCCTCTGTGGGCATGAGGCGCCTCCAGACAGCCCCTCCCCTGTGGCCTGCCAGAGTGAGCCAGCCAGCAGCCCTCACTCTTCCCTACCTGCTGAGGTGGGGCAGGACAGCACAGCGCGCAACATCTTAAGGTCCTGTCAATCTCTCCACTGCTGAACTCGGGTCAACCTTCTGAAGAGCAGCGGGTTGGCAAGGACAAACATGACCCATTCGCTCCCCTCAGCCAGACGGACAAAAGCACGGACAAGATATTAAAAAGGCTCACACAGGGCCGCTGAGTGTCAAGTGCAGGGATTGCGATGCTCCTGGCACTGTATAAGCATCCAATAAAACAAAAGTATGAAGAGCTAATAAACAAGAAGGATAAGAAGGCTCTGTAGACAAATGCACAGTGAGTGGCACATTGTGAAAAAGTCGATGTTGATGGAGGTTGCTGGGCATTTCGGCAGAGTGTTGAAACCATCTTATCAGAGTTAATAAAAGAAGAGGGTGTTGCTGGCTGACCCATCATCTCTCTTCTCATCAGTGTGGTCTCCAGTCTCTCAGCAGTGGCTAGTGGAGAGGGACCTGGCTCCAAGATTGTGTTTAGATAATGGCCATCTCCAATCATAGATAATCTGGCCCCATCTTTTCTTCACAGACACAGCGGCAGACAAGGTCAGGGGGAAAGAGATTCCTGGCGAGGCAAGGAGGAGATAGGGATGGGGCGGCTCTGAGATGATTTACTGCTAAGATTCACTCAGCTGCCTCCATCACCCTCCGTTAACTTTCTCATCCTGTCATCTCTTCCCCTCTCGCTCTTTTTGTCTCCCATCTCTCAGTCTCTCGCATTCCTCCATGGGCCTTGTACTGAATCCCCACCTCTCTCTCTATCATTTGCCTCGTCTCCTTTGCACAGCAGTACCAGTGAGATGAGAGAAAGGAGAAAGAAGAGACAAGAAAGAAAGAGAGACAGAAAGAAAGCAACAGACAAGGGGAGAGTATAAGATGTCTACTTTATTTAGTTTTGGCCCCTTTTCGATGGAAGGAAATTACTTGTGTAGATACAGTATACTTTATTAGTGTAACTGTTTCTGCACTGACCACGGAAAGATTGAGCAAATGATCCATACCTCAATTGTGTCTCAGTATATCTGAGCTTAAATTAGGCCTGAACAGTTAATTGCATTTGTGACCCGTGACACGAGAGAGAGCGGAGCAGTTGGCAGCAGAAGCATTGACTTGACACGCTACACGATACCTTGACCCATTGTACAGTGGCCTTGAGTTTGACAAACCCCGGTGTTATGGAAACTTTAGTGTTAAAGAGGAAAATGATACAATTGTTGAATGGAACTATTTTAAACTAAAAAAAAGACACTGCACAGTGTCAGGTATTATGCAGAAGCTGCTTTATAAGTTACTTCATGGGCATCACTACCAACCTGTATCAGCACTTAAAGAAAACATCAGAAAGTCATGTACAATAGCTACATGGCCTAAAACTCTGACCACCACTGTGTCAGGAAAACCAAATACCACCAGACAGGAATCCCTGAATGAAATGTTTGAAAGCATATATAAAGAAATGCAAATGAATGGCTGGCCTTTATTTTAAGATCCATGTGAATGATGCAATTACCTAGAGGATTTTTCTCTGTGCATTAATATTCCGGTAGATTTTTTGTTTGCTGCTTAAAATGTCAATCAGCAGCTCAGATCAGATGGTGATGGTGACTAACTAACATTAGTCCCACTATTTAAAATGATGACAGAATACTCTGGTTTTGGGTGTGTGAGATTTCTGTGAGTTTGTGGAGAGACAGCAGTGCTATTTGTAGCTGAAGACTGTTGGTTGCAGGACAGTCTTTAGCTCTGCAACACCTCTGAATAATCAGCACAGAGTGTCATTATAATGTCTTACAGTGCATTAATGAAGACCTCAAACTCCTGTTTTTACCAGGCTTAGTGATCAGTGCCTTTATGTTGTCATGATAACTGTAACATATAATACTGGCCTGCAGGAACAATATATATTTATAGTTTATCTATCTAACATATAACATGTCTATCTATACCTAAATAATATCTATTACTGCTTGTGTTTGTTGAATATGAGACAAGAAAATAAACTTTTGTAATCACAGTTTGATTTTTTCCCGCATCTTACAGTTCTAGTTGAAATCATGGTTTGATATAATTGGGAAGGAAAAAACAGTATTAAGCAACAGAAATAGATTTAAAGGCTATGAAGCTCTATGCTCCTTTCTTGATGATCCAAAAAAAAAAGAAGAAGACATGAGTCACTGTAATAGACAGCCAGAGAATTAGCCCTGTGATTCACAATGACAACTGAGCAGCAGGGTTGTATGACGCCTAGCCTACGCTATAGAAATTTTCCGAGCTCTGGTTTTACTTCCAGATCCCCAGAGAGATGATGTCTCCTAGGGACACAGTGAATAAAAGAAGGGCTAGTCCAAATGGAGTAATGGGCCCTAATACCTGCATAGATACGCAATCCAGACACCTACACAAGTTCTCATGACAGATAATTGCTGATGTCTTCATAGTGATAAATGTGACTCCATTCTAAAGGTGCAAATGTCCAGGTTCAACTCTGCGTTTAACAATCCAGAGGCCCCACTGGGATTGGTGCACCTGACTGGTCCTCATCCTTCTATAGATAAATTCCTTGCTATTGTCTCTCCTTTAGTCGGCCCTACCTGAACCGTCTTTTTTCCTTTTACCAGAGACCTTCATAGTAAATCTCATTTCATTGTCAGTTGCGATTGTGGTTTACTTCCCTGGCCTGTCTGCTGACTTCCTGTCGCCATTAACGCTGAATATCTCTGTTGGGCCCTGTCTACTTGGTCTTATTTCATTCTGCGCTGTGTCCTATCCTGTCCTCCCATAGAAAGTTCATCCGACAGCCTAGCAGGGGCTGTGCCAGCCTAAGAGCCCTCTGTATTTCATTCAGACTGCCTGTTCATCTCCCTTCTCTTTCTGCTGAAAAAAGGTCGTAATTGATACTGGGACCCATCCATCCTCCCCTCTTAAGCCCAGATATCCAATTTATCTTGGTGAGCATGCCGACTGGCTCTCACCCAGGCCTTGTCGGTCAGACTTTGCCTGTTTTAGTTGGCCGTTAATTAAAGTGCCGCCATGACAAAAAAGAACTACAAGGGGGTGTGTGTGGCAATAGAAATGGGCCATCTGATTCATACTTGACTACATAAATCAGGGAAGTGGCTCAGTCTAATCTGACCTAGGCAGTCTAAATCACCACTCTGAAATACAAGCACTGGGCAGACACAGACCAGTCCAATTAGATGCGATTCCAACCATGTAAATATTTAACTGGCTCAATCTGCCTTAACCTCAGTGATTTTAGTCACAAATGGCTTCAGAATGATGTAGTCAGTCACCAACCAAATGAGATTAAAAGTGGAAGGAGGTGCGAGAAGAGGGGTTTCTTATGATAATCTTTAGACTGATGCTTTAAATAGATGAGTTTACATTAAAAAGGTGTTTAAATCCAGGTGTCTAATCTAACTTAAACAGATTTTGCTGAGAAACGGGGACTGTCTATAACATTATTACTCACTCCATCCTTCAGGCAACATTGTCTGTCCAGGTACTACAGCACCTCTGAACTCTTTCTTTACATTTGTGTGTTTTTGTTTATCTCTGTGTGTGGGCAGGTGTTGGTATATGGCAGTGTATGTTTGGAGAGTCTTCCCCTGCTTCTTAACTGTGAGCAAGCGTAAATATCACTCTGTGGACGTAAATGAGTGGAGATCCTCCACTCCAAATTCTTGATCCCATTTCTTCCTCTCCGCATCTCTCCGTCTTGTCTTTGAACTGCTACCAGTGACTGTGAACCTTAGACAGCCCCTCGCCTGGCACAGATGGGAAGTCAATAGAAGCAAGTGACCTATATTACAGGCTACTCTACTAACTCCCGGTGTCTCTCCCAAAGTGAGAGCAGAATATTAAGGATTGTGTGCATGCCGTCCCGGTGTATTTTTGTTTTTGTGTGAGTCTGTTTTATAGGGGAGTGTGCAATAGAGACCAGAAGAAGGTTAATTACCTCCTCGTCCTTCGCTGTCGGCTGGCTTCACCTGGATGGGACGGTTCATCTGGAGAGAGAGTGAAAGAGAAGATGCAGAGAGGGAAAGAAAGAGAAAAAGAAAAGGAAGAGAAGGGTAATTCCAGGTTAGCACAGCACGATAGAAACAATCCCTGTGATATGTGAGGTGAGGAGAGAACAAGTGAAATGAGACCCTATTAATGGTCTGAGTTTGTCCTGCTTTGTGAGTTAAACACAAAAATCAAACAGTGATGATGCTGTAAAAGAGATAAATCTGTGCAGTGCTCTATGCCAGGGTGTTTAATTAATCCAGGGCACTGCCTCTAGAGATGCCTGAATTCCCCTCACAGTTCAGCAGAATTAGCACTTTTCAATGACGGAGCCACACTGGGTGTCAGATGGCACTTGGAGATTAATGCCATTACATCAGCCCCTCCCAGACCCACAGGGAGAGGTCCTTTCTGGTTGGTCCTTGCTCTTCCTGTCCCCTGCTGGCTCCCGACTCCTAGTCACCAGCTATATCCTGCTCATCCCTGACCCTCAGCAATCCCTCTTTCTCTGCTTCCATCCCTTCCTCTCCCCTGCCGCCCTACCCAAAGCCCTTTGGAAACTCATGACCAATATGTCACTGGTCTGGTCAGCCAACCGCACCCCGCCCTAGCCTTTGCCTCAAGGAATCTATGGAGAGCCACTGAATAGCGTAGCTGCGAAACAGCTTGTGAAAGGTTAACAGTAGGGAATCAATAAACAACCTTTGAACATCCATTTCATACAGTAGTGAGGTGAAAACAAAACATAGCTAAAAAACCTTTTAAAACTACCTCCCGTGAATAAAAACTCCCCTGGTTCTCTGTGCTCTCTGTCTAAGTATGGTTTAATTTTGGATCTCACTCCCTAGAGTTGAACTATGAAAACAGAAAAACAAATCTTGTGCTTTCTCTGAAACTGGAATAATATCCCCTATGTCCTCTGCAACGGTGGGTGTCAGGAGCCATGCTCGAAGACCCTTGCTTATTGTAGCCACCCACGCATGTCAGATTTGGCATTGTGTTTTATATTTGGCATCGTGTTGTTCTGGCTTCAATCAACAGTCGGCCTATCTTCTTAACTAGGCCATGCAAACAGGTCCAACATTTGAGTGCTGGTGAATGGCACACAGCACTGCCCACTCAGATCAGTCAGTCAGGACAGCACAGTGGGTGTTGGGCCCTCAGGCAACATACTTGACAGCAGTTGACATAATCCCAGACCACAGCCAAATATAGACATAAGGCTGGCAGACATATATATATACACACACACGTATACTTGGTGATACCCTGGGGACGTAATGTGCTCACCTAGCAACATGATGCAACTTTGGCACAAAGCTTAGAGAGATGACGACCGCATAACAAAGACAAGCACATGAAACTCTAAACACACACCAGGGGCAACAGCCCCTATACAAATAGAGCTGCTAACTTTTTAAATAAAGGTATAAAATGATGTTGTTTCCTAAAAACAAAGGTAAAAGATACTATTGTTTTTTCACATTGCTGGGTACCTTAGATGACCATACTGAAAATGGGTTGAAACAAAGGTCATATGCTTTCTACAGCTGCCTGTCAGCGTCTGATGAGTGAAAGTGTCACTGAGGACGCTGACCTGTTGACTCACTGCTAGTCACTCTGCGTAATCATCATCCGAGTGCCCACAGCCGTATTTTAACACATTTTACGTGTCCTTTAACATGTTCTACATTACAGTAAAGACGAAGGGGAGGTGACTAATACTTTTAAGTCTCAAAGAAAGATAAAGCGGGGACATTTGTCCTAAAAGGACACTGTGAGTCCAGATGTTTCAACTAAAGCCTCTGTCAGAAACAAGTGCACTTAGGCTCCGGGAGGATGGAGACAATATGGAAACCTGTCTGTGTGGATCAAAGGCTAAAAGGTTCCTTTGCATCTCAGTATTTTTCTGGCCTTAAACAGCCACTGTTTGTATTGACTTATTTCAGCTGGATAACAACCATGAGTGTTGCACTGAATGCATTTAAAGTTGACATAGGGTCCTCGCTGGCCCCCTCTTTAGGCACACCCGTACTATCCGATGTAATCCATTACAGCAGCTCTGCCATGAGTGGCCAGTGAGTGTGCAGTGGAGAGAATTAAGATCACGTGGAGCATTGTAAGCAGTAAGTTAAGGTGTGCTGTGTGTACATATTTTAAGTGTGTGTGTGTGTGTGTGTGTGTGTGTGTGTGTGTGTGTGTGTGTGTGTGTGTGTGTGTGTCTTGACAGCAGCTCAGGTTGGGGGCAGAATTTGTCTCACATAAGAGGTTTAAAGTAGCCCGAAGTCCCAAGATCCCTGTCCAGTGATCAGTCAGCTTCCAGTTCTTAAACGGCAGCAATTGGTCACAAAGCTTCATTAGCAGCCCCAGAGCCAACGCAGCAACAAGAGTCATTAGACAACCCAAAAGTACACTTGAGGTTGCCAGGCAACCAAGCAGAGGTGGCCTACAGGCAGGCGAGGCAAGCTGGCCGTTGGTCTGCAGGCGTTTAGCCAACCAATTGGCACTACTTTTTTTTTTTTATCTGGTCCAAGGAGGTCATATTGAGAAGGGAGGAAAAGGATTTCACAACTCCCACCTTCCAGCATGCCCCACTTTCATGTCCCTTTTTAGTGACTGTGACAATGAGTTTTCAGAGCGAGTCCACTGCAAGTTGTGATCCAGCTTCATGCCAAATTGTGGAGTTCAGCATGAAGCCAAACTATAGAGCCGTGAGTAGCACTCGCATCCATGTGGCAGTAGTTGGAATGTCCGCTTGTCTGAGCTACTTCGTAGTGTCCTCTACGTATAGTTTCTTGTGCAAACATGTGGCAGGAAATGGTTTCAGTGTACAGCTTACTGGATACTGCATTTAGAAATGTACTGTACTTTTACCCTCTTTCACTTGCACGCAGACACTGTCACACATATACACGTACATAGACACACAGAGGGATGAAAAGTCTTGGGGCTCAATAACAGCAGGTGGCTTAGGTGACATTTTAATCCCTTATTACTGAGTGCAGGATTAGCCAACAGATCAAGGCAGAGTTAATTATATGAATTCATCAGAGGCTGGGCGAAGAGGCAGCCTGCTTTCCCCTTGGGCCAAGACCAACCCCCACCCCACCACCTACCCTTTGTACACACACACACTGACATATATATGAATGAGGACAAGTGACATTCTGTCTGTCTGAGCAGCTAGCTACTTTGTTAGAAAGCTAAGGTGACACATACAGTAGCGCCTCCAGAGATGCTTTAAGACAAACGACATCTACTACCTTCCCGGGCCCTTCAAAATGAACTACATAGACACTGGAGGGGAAGACTGTAGCCTTTTTTATCCTGCAGATGTGTGGCTGGCGAGGCTGAAAGGAGTTCAACACCTCGGCCGTCTTGCTTTATCTTTGTCTCTCTCTGCCCCTTTGGCCTCCAAAACCAATATGCTTCCCACCACAGCCCCTTAATGGGTTGATCAATGCTGACAAATAGGCAGCTCATGCTGTCTTGCCTGGGAACTCGCAGCTCTGTGCCCGTGTATTGCTGCTCTTAGATAGGCCATCTCTTTTTCTCTATTTTTTCTGTCTCACCCTTTCTTTCACCCACTTTTCCCCCTCTTTGTATTTCCCTCTCATTCATGCTCTATTTCCTTTATGTCTATACCTTGTTTTTTTTTTTGTCCTAATCTCCAGGAGCAAATCTATATTTTTCATTCCGTTATGATGAATAAAAGTCAGCTGAACTCACGGAGCAGTGGAGAACCAACAGCGTGGAGGAGAAGAACTTGCCTACATTTTCCAGCAAAAGACTGTTTGCAAGCTTCGAAGCATGCACTTGTTGGTGCTTGTGTGTGCACGCATTTAATTTTGTCTGTCTTTGGCTGGTGTGTCTGATTGATAACAGTGCACTGAAGAGGAAGAGAGACAAGGACATTTCTGGCCTTTGACCATGTCTGGCCATGTTCTGTGAATACCACTGCTCACAAAGCGGATCCTCTAAATACAGAAAAATGTTCTCTTAAAACAATGGCATAAGTGTGGCCACTCATGCACTTCCTACACTGTTGAGTGAAAACTTTAAACTTTTACCTCCCATTTTAGGTGCATTATCCTTTGTCAATACACAGCTTTTAGTGATCTGAAGTGAATTTGGACTGAATAAATTACACTGAGAGAAAGTACAGGTCTTTAATTTATCTCAGTTGTTTAGTCATGTCTTGCATCTGTAGACAGTTCCATCTACTGAGACAGTTAGTTCTATTTTTAAGTATGTGAATATCTGCTTCCTTCCACATTTGGCTGGTGCAATAAATATCCGAAATATGCAGTGAGTTAAATAAATACAATATATAAAATGAGATACTTTCAAATATTGGTTGATTGGAAATCATTTTATCCACAAACTTAGAAACGATTAACGCAAGTGCTGCATCATGCAGCTGGGTGCACCTGTTATTTTTGTTCTTTAGTGAGCATCCACGCTTGGAAGTTTTGTTGGCTGAAGTGTGATATTCATAAGAGGGTGTGGTGATGAATCATTTCCTTCTCCAACAGTCCTATTACTAATTTCATACCTTTTTTAACAGCTTTGCCCATCATTGTGGCACACAAGTACGACTCGCCAAATAAAGAGAAGAGTCTAGAGCTTCCTCCGCTTTTTCTGTATTTTTTAATTCGCGGATTTATTGCAAGAGAGACACTTGACAATATTATAAACCATATGTGAGTTTTTACCCTGTAGTACAGTAGAATTAGTACAATAACACTAAAAAAGAGGCATTTCACATGTCACAATTTTACTCCAAATGTTTTTTATTTCATTCTACTTAGGAAGTTAATAAAGTTGGACTCACTCGGTTTTGGCTGGATCAGAAGACAACAAAGCCACTACTGCCAAAACTGTGATTGAGCATTGCTCTGTTTGAGCCCTGCATAAACTGACAGCTCCCGCAAATAATCCCGTTTACGTGACGTTCCCTGGAGAAATGTGGAAATGTTTGGAGGAAACAAATAAGTTTCTCACGAATCACCATGAGCAAATTCAACTGAAACAATTACATATATGCTCCGGCTCCATCGTAGCAAACTGTTCTCTATAGTGACAGATCGCAGGACCTGTTGAACTGAGAGTAATGCTGCATGCAGCTGTAGCCTCGCTGCAACTCCAACATTCCAATGAAAAATAACACTGGCTAAGCACAATTCCCTTAATCATAGCTGAATTTATTTGAAATTACACATCAGATATAGTTTAGACCCTAATCTTTGACCAAAAATAAGCTAATAAGCTTTTTTTTCCAATCAAATCAACCTAAATTAAAATAGAAAGTAATAATAGGGTAATATTTATATAATCTTCATATTATATATAATATAATTGTCATATAACTGTATTCCTCAAATTAAATTTAAAAAAACAGCAACACTGAATATTTGAAATATAATGATCTCGCTATATTCCTGTCTAACTGGCACACAAGCTCGTAGATCTTGCACAGCCTGTACTTTACCAGGCCAAAAATGACTGCTTCCATCACACATCACTCTCGCGTCAGGACATCCTGCCCCTCATTTCTATGTGGAAGAGAAACAGGGCCAGCGCAGCGGGAACGAGTCTTTCTCTCAAATTGGTCTGTGAGCTCACATCAGCCTCCCTGTGAGGCCAGCAAGTCAGGAGAGGTTGGGCCTGCTGTGTGTATTGGAGGAAATGGGTTAGAGCTGGATTGATCACACACTGCCTGTCTCCCTGCGAAAACACATGAAGGAGGGCTGTGTCTGTCTCAGTGTGAGGAAGAGGGAGAAGGGGCGCTGACAGCTCAGCAGAGGGTGGCTGGCGGTGAAATGCAGCCTATTTTTAGCTCTGAGTCTGAGCTCCTATTTAAAGACTAGGTACTGGGGGTTGGTTTGGGAAGGGGAGGGGGACAGCAATAGAAAAAAAAGTAATTTGAATCCAGCTAATGCTGTATTCCAGCGCGTAACGCAGTGACGCACAGGAAAACATCTCTGTCTTTGTGTTTGTGTTTTGTCCCATTCTCCATAATCGTCTGGCAATTGATTACCCCCTGGAGCAAGGTTTTGCCTTTTAATTTATCTCAATGAATCTGATATTGGATCTTAGGGTCTTCAGAGAGGCCCAGCTGAACATCTGAACCAATCTATACCCCCCTCCCTTCCTTGGCCTTGTCCAACCCAGTTTAATCTTGGGGACTGTATCACAGTCTATGTTCATATTTGCCCCTGTTCTCCCTTTCTGTCTTTAATTTTACTATACCAGAATCCAGCCGGCCTCCTTTCGAGATGGGACACAGGCAGAAAGAAACTGAAAGAGGATGAGAAATCGAGCGATCATGTTATCTTCTGCTCCATAAAGCCTCTGTTCTTCCTCTAACTGTAGATGGATTGCTGTGTAGCTCACTGCAACCAATGGCCAGCACACTATATTACATTTATTGCCCCCTTTTTTCCTGCCCATTTCCCTCCCTCTTCTTCCTGTGTATACAGGGAGATGGAAAAAAGGACAGGGGGAGTTGGGGTAGAGGTGCATCTGGGGGGAGGAGTAGGTGACGATTCGACACAGTGAGACAAGACTAACAAATTAGTCAAAGTGACAGGGAGTTTTATGAGGTCTGCTCTTATGAGGCGAATGCTGCGCTCTCCTCTCTCTCTCTCCCCCCGTGTCTCGCTCACTCTTTCACTGGGCCACAGGGACACCATGCCAGGGCAGTGTGTGTGTGTTTGTGTGTGTGTGTGTGTGTGTGTAGCACATGTTGTATTTGTGCAGTTCAAAAGTGAAGGAAGCTGCAGAAAAAGGATGGTAGAATGGATTGGCAGGCAGGAGAAGAGGTAGAAACAATGGATACCGACAGCTCAGTGATTAGGAAACACAATTTTCCTGGCTTTGGTTGCAACAGCAACTTTGGTTGACTTATGTCTTAACATATTGAGATGTATTTAGAAAATAAAATATCTACAAATGGCTAAATGTCCATTCATAGGTGGAATGTAAATGTATGGCTTTGACGTGTATTTAATGTACCTAGAACTTCAGGAAGCTATAATTATAATACCTGTATGTTGATTTGATTTATCAGGAGAGATGATGTGGAAGTAGAAGGTGAACACATCTGTACAAAAACAAAAATGCTGCCGATACACACAGTCATGCTTAGACTCAAGTCTTAAACAGAAAGCAACATAAAACAAAAAGCCAAAGCAGGAATTGCAACAATAACCTGGGACCTCCCCACTGAGCATATATCACCCTGCAAGGCCACAGTACAAATGTTTGTGAGCTTGGTCGGGAAAAGAGCTAAAGTGGCTCCCAGTGTAAAGCGGAGTGAGAGAATAATAATAAGTGGGAGGTAATGACACACCATGCATCTGTCAGATTTATGAGCATATATCCTGCTCTACTCTTCTCATATACCTGTCGGCTGGTTCTATGCTCCGGTCCGTACACACAGCAGTGCTGATGAGAGTCAGCGGTGAGCAATCATAGAGAACAGCGCAAAGGGGGAATGGAGCTGGACTCGCTCGGCTGTGGGCAATGACAACATCCAACAGTCAAACACTAAAAGGCCAAGAGCACTCACACTCTTACACATCACATCACAAATGCTCAAAATCACAAAAAGGCATAGCACAAATAGGCAGCCAGGGGTACGTCTAGAATACTATCAATACAGGTCCTGGGAAACAGGTTTACTAAGCACAGCCAAAAGATAGAGGGTCGCTTATTACATTATAAAACAGAGAAACACTGCACAGTATAGCTAAACCCTAACCCACTAACCCAACCCTAACTTAACCCCTAATATCCTTGTTATATATATATCGCGTATTATTAATGTGCGTTTGTACCTGATAAATCATGGCACTGTTTTGACAGGACTCTCCTTTGTATTTCACTCATGTAAAAATTGCCTTATCATAGCAGAACCAGGTGGTATTCCACATGAGGCAAGTCAACAAAGAGATGCCACAGAAGTTATTATAAAAAATATCTCCAATGCACATTTCTGTTTGTGCCCCCAGATAAAGGTTTGTAAAAAAAGGTGGGTCTGTTATCTGGGTTAGATAATGAGGTCTGTATTACACATACACCACACACGACAAAACATACAAAGGAACAAACGATTAACAAGCCTGCACACATGTATGCACTCACTTTCATCCAATGCTAGTGCTAATGAGATGAACATAAAGACACTCAAAGAGACATGGTCTCATAAGTACACACAACAGAACCAACACATACATAAAGTAATAATAAAAAAAAATAATGAAACAGGAGATATATTGTTGTAATGAGCAACAGATAACTTTATAAACATGCAAATACATGCATGTGAATAACAAGCATGTAAAGACGTACACAAAATTGCATGCATGCATGTACGCACTCACTCACACACACACACACACACACACACACTGGCAGACTTGTGCAGATGCCTTTAGATACATACTAGCACACACACACACACACACACACACACACACACACACACAAGCACACAGCCCTGCAAGTGTGTTCCAAGACGCCGTTAGCACAGAAGGCTGTTTGCGAAAATGATCACATCAATCGAAGTGATAGATAAAAGACTGGGAGCAATTGATAAAGTGCCACAATTATTTGGAAGATGAATGGCTGAATTTGCTTTTGAAATTGGACTGGATCTCAGTGCAATGGAACAGAACTCATCATCATCAATGAGCCTGCCGTTAGATTGCTTTCTGTCACAACCCAATATGAGCCCGGACAATTGGATCCATCTGCCAAATGGGATCAAATAGACCTACTCACAAAACATCAGAGGTGATGTATAGTGACCATGTGTAAAACATTACCTTGCAAAAGCACTATAAATCATTGTATATGTTGCTGTGTGTGCTAATGTATAATGTTTGCCATCACAGCATATGAGTACGCTCAATAGAAATGATTGGGGACACATTAAAGAAACACAAATAGGACAAGCAGGAAATGTTAGCGCTAGCAATGCAAAGAGAAAAATACATGCTCAAATTCCACAAATGAATCCATCTATTCATATAACGTGCATGAGATGATTGTAAAGACGCGGTGTAGTGTAAGTAGCTTGAGACAGATGCGCAATTACAGGCGGGCTTTAACAAGAGCAATCATTTCTTCACGTCTCCCAACAACACCCCAGTTTCAGGATATTATTCTTGTATTATTATTATTTAAAAGAATATTTGCAAAGTTGCAACTCATAAAACTTGCAGTATTGTATCACATAATTTATTTAAGCCTATAAATCCTTTGGCTTTTGCAGTTATACGCCCCATAATGATGCATTGGTTAAAACGGCCTGAATATTGGAGCCACATAAAAATGGTAATAGATTAAACCAGGGGAGTGTATAAGTGTGTGTGTGTGTGTGTGTGTGTGTGTGTGTGAGAATGAGAGAGAGAGTGTATATGCCTGTGCGAGCAGAGCTATCAGTAAAGAAGTATTACTGCAGCTTACATGAGCCTTAGCATACAGAAGGCAACATCAGAATGCACTGTGTAATCACGCATGCACATGCACAAAGCAACAGAAGAGGGACAAACACAGCAGGGGGTTGAAGAGAAACACGCTAAGTAATGTATTGTGCTGAGAGGTAGGTGACAGAGGTCCTACGATACAGAGCAAGGGTGTAAATGGGCTACTATTGAGGGAGAGGAAGGCTGAATGATTGTTGGTAGCAGTGGATCTGTCCAGAGAAACATGTTTAGTTTTATACCTTTCTTGTGTTTTAGTTACTCATGGCATCTACTACTATGTATTTACTTCACAAAAACTCTAAATCCCATTTTTCCCTGCTTCCTCGTGTTGTTCTGAGTGCAGCGCACCGACTGAAAGGGGACGCACACTTGCATGCTGTGAACTCTCTGGACAATTACATCAAATGGACATTACTCACACTTAGTAGTAGGGAACTGGCAGGGTAATGTCCATTTAATACCTGGGCCAAATGACTCACACATATGCTTCTCACATACAGCTCCTCCAGGTCAGGTTCCAGTACATGGCTTATTTAGGGCTCTCTATATACCGTTCACTCCAAAACGACTTAATTACATACTTAGTGATTCTCTTGTTTTCTGTCCCCTTAAACAGTAG
>JAUMHF010000017.1:17650371-17690308 GCA_032359275.1 Microctenopoma steveboyesi | reverse complement strand
TCTATATACCGTTCACTCCAAAACGACTTAATTACATACTTAGTGATTCTCTTGTTTTCTGTCCCCTTAAACAGTAGAACATAGTCTGGGGTCGCTGTAAGGTAAAGTATAACCATCTTTTACCTGTCTAAAGCAGTGACAGGCAATGTTAAGTGAAATGTAATTAAACTTTAAACAGACACACTCATACGCATGCCGACACTGTACTCTTTTCTACCCACATTTGCAATAAAATGAGTTTCCTTCTGCTTGTCTATGTGGGAGTATGTGTACACTGTGTCCTGATATACCCTTCACCATCACCTGCTGTCTTCTTCATTCCACTCTCATTGTCTCTGTCAACCTCAAGCGCACAAAAATGGCCAAACCCGCACATATACACACACACATCCTGACTTTGTTCCTCTGCGGCCAGTGTCTGGGGGAGATCTGTGGGGACCTGTGCTGTCAGAGAGCAGACCACACAGTGTCCCCGGTTCCTGTTCCACCTGCTGTGACAGCTAATTAGGCCTGACCACAAAGGCTGGCCTGTCTGGGTGCTGGAGCGGGTGTCATGGCATGGCATAGCAGGGCATGGCATGGGGATAGCATGGCCAGCTGATGAGGTGCCTTGCCATGTTGTCCAGGGACACACTTAACCCGAGAACACCCATGACCACAGCAGCGTGTTCTCATCTTTGTTAGGCTCCCCTTCAGTCATTAATTACGCTCACGCACTTTTATTAGTCCTCCATTTAGTCTAATCAACAAGCAGGGCCCTCCGCTGACATCATTAGCTCTCATAACAAGCAGCGGCATTTGGGGAGGGGCCCTTCAAAGCGTGAGCGTGTATGAACATTAACCCTTCCACGGCAGTAATGAGCCATCTTAGATCTCGCGGTGCACCTCAGGGTCTTGGTCCTGCTCCTGTTGTCCGACACCCACCCAACCTGTTCTCCCTGCACTGCTGTCATTAGGAGACAGCAGAAGCTAGCGCCAAAGCTGTGGTCGCTCCAGGCAGGCAAGGAAGCTTAAATAGCATGGCAGGAAGTTAACACTGCAAGAAGGGCAATGTATTTTTGGGAGGTTTGGGGATCAAAGGCGCCGAGGAAATAGGATGAGACAGGGCAGCCTAAGCCCTTGGGTGTGTGTGTCTTTCTTTGAGTGTGTGTGACTCATATTAGATATGAGGAAGGGATGGAAACACAGGTTGGAGATGGTGACAGGGAGCTCAGCCGTTTACCTTGAACAGCAGGGGGCATGGGAAGCAAAATCACCCCCCTGAGCGAATGCACAGCCTCCTGTGATTTAAGCTGCTGCTTGAACACAATATTTAAAAACAGCACGTGTAAATGCAAAGACTGAGATAAGATTGTCCAGTTGTGCTCAGGGAATAAGGTCACACAGTCATTAAGTCTTTACAAGAAGCGTGTTTATGGACCTCCACCATGGGTAGCGCTGCCAAATTGACACAGCTTGTTAGGAAAAATCTGAAATCTGATGCGGCATTGCAATGTGAACATTACTTAAAGATTTAATTTGTTGTGTTAAAACCCCTCCACTCAAAAATATGTTTTCCTTGTGTTTATATGTCCTAAATTGTTTGGCTTCTACTTTACTGAGTTGTCTATGTCCAGAACAGTGTTTTTACTTTGTTCTGCTGACGGGGGCTGGTCATGAAAGGCACCAGTTTATGTACACTGAAAATTCAGTCCAATCACAGCTCAATATACAAACGCAGAGCTCAGCACTGCCAACTGAGACCTGATACCTGAAACCACTGACCTGAAGTCAGGAGTGAGCATTCGCTAAACTTTTATCAGTTACCAGTAAATGTGTCAGAGTGCACTGTTTTAATATGTACCCTAGTACCTGGAGCATCTTTCCACTATTTACCTGCAGCAGCACTGGCTAGGTATTTACATTGTGCTGACACATAGAAGGATGTTGAAAGACTTTACGAAGCACTCGTCAGCCAGGAATCTAGACACAAAAGTCACAGACTTCTGCTAACATGCCAATTTTATAGCCAGATGCTGTATTTATCCTGGGACACCTACAGCCAGCGGGAGTCAGCAAGTATTTCTTTTACCTACTGTATCAACTATAACACTATAGTGATTGCGCTGTTTATTATGATCCGAGCATCGTCTGAACGGTGCCTGTACACCTCCAGTGTGTAGCCACACAAGGCACCGGAGCTGCTGCTCTGCCAACATGCTGCTCACACTACGCCATCTGTGTAGATATGGTGTTACTGTTGTCAAGCGTGGCAGTCACACAACTTGCTGGTCCCAGTCACCTGACACTGTAGTGGCACCTATCACATAGATTCAAATCTCAACACACAGATTCTCATGAGCCATCTCGTGTTAATCAATCATGGGATTTCTCTGTCATTAGTCAGACAAGAATCACAAGTGTTTGCACGTTTCAAATCTGAACTTTAAAGGTAAGTATAAGTACAAGAAACCATGTGGACCAGAAGGTGGGCAGGGCAGACCCAAAAAAGTCACCATAGTGCACATGTGTAATAGGCGTGATAGCGTTAAGCACAACAAGCTTGTTCGGTGTACTGCATGTAAATAAAAAACAGATTTCGTTAGAATGTTAAAGACACTATGTCTGAAGACCTCAGCTATTGTTTAATACATCCACAGTAACTAATCACCTGTGGAGTATGGCTAGGAATTCTTTGGGCCAGCTTTACGGACGTTCAATAATTAACTACATGATAACCATGGTGAAAAAAGACGCAATAAAAAGTAGAACAAATTCAGTGAAACCTTCATTAGGCTCATGTGCACCGCTTTAGGTTGACGCTGAAGACACAATTCTAGCCAATTAATGCATCCCAAAACTTGTGCTCAGGGCAATGGCTCCCTGTGTTCTTTATTTATTAATCGCTGCCCGGTTTGCTGCATAGTTTTGCCGATTGACTGTTCGTAGTAAAAAATTCATGTCATCTCATTCTCTTTCTCTGTCTCGCTCACCTTCTGTGTAACCGTTGCTGACCAGTAACTGAATTTGCTTGCACCACTACTGTCTGGAGCCTATTGTGGTTGAGCCATGTGAAGCACGGCAGTAAAAGATGGTGCTAAATAATGGAGCCGTTTTGCTGAATGCAACGTGGCTCATAAACTGTGGTGCAACTTAGACGGTCTAGACATTGTAAAGATGCAGGTAAAAATAGGTAAAAATGTGAGTGTATCCTAGAACTAACAGGTTCTAAACTCCGTGGAGCTATTTTCCGGAAAAAAAACGGACGTACACAACATACAAGAATTTCAGAGCAACTATGTTTGTTTGTTTTCTGACACATTTGTTAGATTAATTTTCTTATTTGCAAACCCACACCAAACAAGTATATGCACACATTCAATCATGCATCCACACATGCAATTTGTGTCAAGAGAGGGTTTGTATGAGAAGGGTTAACACACTATTTTCGAGCTCTTATTGGTGCTTGTAAAAGGATAAGGAGAGGAAAAGTGAGAGATAGAAGGAGGGGGGAATGAGAAAATGCCATTTGGGGGGAGAGCCAAGTGGGTCTGCTAAACGAGTGGATTCTTATGCAAATACATGCTAATTTATGCACACAAGGCAGTGGCTGCGCCCAAGGCTGCTTTGATTGGCAGCTGCAGGTCTGTGTGTTCTGAGGAGGGACGCCTGGCTCAGGGTGCTTCTGTAAAGTTGGGCACGGCTGCCTCTCCATGTTCTACATGCTCTGGATCCACTGACTGCACACGTCTGTAGCCTACCCTCTCCACCGGGCTAGTCCCAGCCACCAGCAGGGCTCCCATCCACAAAACTCTCCACACAGCAAGAGCTCAGCTCAGCCAGCTCCAATTCCTCCATGGCTGGAAGCAGCCAGGGCATCATTATAAAATCAATGCCCCAGCTTCGTTTTGCCTTGACTATGTGTGTGTGCGTGCGTGTGTGTGTGTGTGAGTAGGAGGGGCAGTGTTCTGGGCTGATTCTAGGAGGTGTTTGTGAGTGGCAGAATAGCAGAGGCGCAAATGCAATGCTCTCCACATTCACTAATGGGCTGACAGAGAGGCTCTAGGTCAGGGCCTCCCATTACTTCAGGAGGGAAACTGGCTAAATGAATAGGAACCTGTACCTAGCTACTACCCAGAGGAAATGTAAATGTCATTTGTTTCTGTGGCAAGATGTTGTCATGCAGAGCAGTGGTACATCTTGATGATGTAAACATAAATTCCTGAATACGGTGATGCCACAGTAATTGGGTGGCTGCTATTTATCATTTTTTGGCAGTTTTTTTTTTTTTTGGATTTGCAAGGCAGGAGAAAGAAAAACAAATTTAGCTGGGCGAGGATGAAGCCATTACCCTGTCTATTACTCATTCACACAGGCCCCCAGGCCAATAGAAAAACACTTGGAAATCACCAACATAAAATAGAATATGTTCCCTAAAAATATAGTGCATTTTACGCTACCTCATAAATATACTCTGTCGTAATGAGGTTTTTTCTCCCCACTATTCTTCTACAGTAATATACTGTATATGTATGATAGTACTCATGCATATGTGAAACTACCATCTCATTCTAATGTGCATCCAGCCCCCGAAACACACACACACACACACACACCCACACCAAATGTTCCAGTACCCACATGACCGACAAAAAAACACGAGGCGGCTTTTCAAACGTGCCAAAGCAGAATGGGCTTTTTTTTTTTTTAGGTCTGCAATTATACCCTCTGCAGAGTGTAGGCAGCAAAATGACTTGGTTGGCACCCCCAGCACCCCAATCCCACACTCTCCACACACCGTATCTCAATGGGAAATAAGGCAAAACCATTTAGACAGATTTGGAACAAACACATCCAAAGCTTTTGTTTGCCACACCTGGGGACCGCAAATGGATTCTCATCACACTGTCGAAGTAGATTGAAAATGTATGCTTATTTATACCAGCGTCCCTCTCTTTCCAAATATTGCCGTCATCTTGCCAGCCATGAAGTGCCCATGTTGTTTTCACTGAACTGATCTCCCCTCTCCACACCACAGACATGATGTGATGTCACCTCATCAACCATCACATATCGACCAGTGTTGGCTTTTTGAGATTCATCCCCACCTCCGTCACTGTGGAGGCAATGAATTATACATTTTGGATGAATTTATCTATATTATTGCAAGCAATTTGTAACACTTGAAACAGAATGCCCCATGCAGTTTATCTCCGTGCACGATGAACACCAGGTCTTTCCATAGCGTCTGTCTGTGTCACCAGTCGAGAGGGGAAGAAAAGAGGAGAACAGAGAAAACAAGCTCGTGCGACTTCTGACAGTCCATCATCCTCGCAGGGCAATTATTCTCCCAGCCGAGGGTTTGGAAGCCGAGGCTCGTGATGGCCTTTGTGCATGACTACACAGTTAAACGAAGAGGTGTACATTTTTAACAAAATGCTCAGTCATATTTTTCAACACAGCAGAGCGACTCACGCCATATCATTCAATAATAATCTTTTCTCATTCATTAAAAGATAATACGACATCACAGTGGCGCAAATAATTTAATTATATGCAGAGATACCATCGCTGAAAAAGTTTGTGCCCTATACTTTTTCTGGCTTTTTGTCCAATTCGCTAACCTTTAAAACCTGGAAATGATTACATTCATTTCACATATTCTGTGGACCTGTGTAGAAAATCTGGTATTATTAAAATCCATCCTTAATCATCAAGTGCCTTTGTTTTGCTGCCGTACCAGTGTTCCATTTTGAAATTTAATTTCCTGAAGAAGAGGGTCGAGAGCTGATGCCATTTTCAACAGAATACGTGTTCTATTTTTTCTGCATACGTGAGCAACGATGTTTGTCGTTGGCCTGCCGTGTCCTCTTAGAAATGGAACGGTGAAAACACGCTGAAGGCCTGCAGAAAGCCTAGCCTCTATCGCTTAATTTGACGAGGAGGCGTGAGGTGAGCTGGAAGAGGAAATACATCTCGCTGTTGCTATACACCACTTGAGAGCTCATTCACTGCCTGGGGCTATTGACCACATCATGTCAGAAACGCGTCCCCACACAGCCCTTAAATTGCATTTGGACCTTGGCTGGGGTGAGCAAATGCCTGGCCAGAAATCAATGAGAGGATACAGGCCTCGGTGGACACGGGAGGGCGTTAGCTTTCATTTCAAGTATTGATGAATGCCAGGTACATTTCATCAAACTACTGTAGCTCACTGATTTTTTGTTAAGTGTACACATGCAGAATTTGAGACAGTTGCTTAGAGAGGCTGCAGTTACATTAAAGGTTAGACGTGGATTGTCAAAAGTTGGAATCTGAGAATAAGTTACAGAAAAAGAATAAGTAGATGGATAAATAAACATTGTATCACAGCTTCGCTCCACTGACCTGTGACTAACAGGATAGCCATTAACGTTTAAAAATCCCAGAATGTGAATCAGACTGGAACACATTGAGCTTCAGCTCAGCAGAATAGATTTTCATTTCCTTAATCAACTTCCTTATTCATCCTTTTTTTTTTTCCAAGGAATTAATATAGATCAGTGTTAATGGGAGCCAAATACGTGAGTGGCAGCATGCGGGGAGCGGGCTCAGTGGAGGAGAACAGGCTTTTCTCCTTCACCAGGAGGAGCATCTGTTGCTCCACTGGTCCAACGCTATTTACAGATAGCTGCCATTATTTACGCCTGATGACATTCTGTCCAATTTGCCAACCCACACCGTTCGCAGAGACACGGACAACCAAAGCGCATGACAAGGAAGTATTTGAGGAGGACGTGTCGGTTGCTGTACGCGCTTTCCGGACAATGTCAGTTGAAACATATATGACAACGATTTCTTGCTACAAAACAAATGTCTGTTCTTGGGAAGGGAAATGGCGCACAGGCAGACAGACGGGTACAAAGATAAACCTGTGTGCTGAAATAATCATTCGCAACTTATACCAAAATAATGAACCCTGAGGTATCCGTTGCTTAGTCTGTGTTAGTATTCAGGAGAGGCTGGCTAGTGTCTAGCTAAGTGCCCCAGTGAAGAGACAATATGTATGCTGTGATAAGGATTACAAAAAGCTCTTAGGATGAAATTCTCTACTCACCATGTAACAGGGCTCTTCACAGAGCCACCAGAGCAACATATTATGTACACCTCTGCCTAAATACTGTGCCTAAACCGCAGATGAATTCTTGGAAAGTTGTAAAGATGTGCCAGGTTTGAGCTTTTGGCTAGGTGGGCAAGTATTATTTTTCAAGTGAAATAATGCACTGTGAATATTCTGTGCAAGTGACTTTTTTTGTGGATTTTGGAAATCACATTCGTCTCTGACTTCAGGGACTTCACAGAAAGAGGACTTATTTATGTCTGTGTTTGTGTGTCACTGCAAAACGACAGGAACTGAGCAAGAAATGACAAAACACACTGCTCAGAGGGGAAGTGACAACGAAACAAAAGAACAACAAACGACCAATACAGAGAAGAAGAAACTGACAAAGGCAACAAGCATAAAATGAGGTGACAGAGAGAAAGAGAGAAGTAAAAAAATCGAGGCATGTCGAAAGTAAAATAATAGAGGGAAAGAGGAAAAAAATGAAGTGTAGGGAGGATACACAGTACCAGACAGGAAGAGAGAAATGTAAAGGGGAGGTTGGCTGTGGCAACAGAAACGATTGCTCTGTGATTGCACTTCTCTTTGCAAATAACATATAGTGTCAGTTTTAGTTGGCTCCAAGCACCAGATGGATAGTTTTTTCCACATAAGGACAATTCAGATGCCACAAGACTAAAAAAATACTAAATTGTAAACTGGAAAAAAAAGTTGACTTTTCAAATGCTTTAAAGTGTCATATGTCAGCCCATCAGGTTGCAGAGAGATCAAAACTAATCTTTGGCTTTTAGAAGCAGATGTGCGAATGTATATTACAGCACTGTCATCCATCATTATTGCCTTAAGAGACTGACATCTCTTAAAACCTTCCTCTAAGGCTATACACCCCCACAACTTTGGGTTTGCTAAATCATTTCCCATTCATCACAGTATCTAGACTTTTCCGCGAATAGCTTAGAACCGGCCATTTAGCACTGACTTATTGCTAATAAAATTAGATAAAGGTGTTGGAGAAGGTAGGTATTAGGTTTATTTAGTTATGATTCAAAGATGCCTTCTTTTACCAAAAAGACAAGACAATCCAATAGGACAAAATATGCACACTCAGTACATCCCACCTATTTTACCACAGGATAACCCTGTGATGTTATACCCTTGCAGGGTGCAGCATCCATAAGCTCCTTTTTTGTCTATTGAAGAAAAGCGTTACACTCTGGTAGATTACGGTCGGGGGCGATTAAGATCTTTGCCTCACTGAAGCAGGGTAAGGAAAAAAAGGGACGTACTGTGTAACCTAAAAAAAAAAGAAGACAGAAGAGATAAAACAGATGAAATTCTTCCTTCACTCCGGAGCCCCAGGCTGCTCAGTGGGCGTGGCGATCCCAATGTATGAGCAGCATCATTGGCTTCTCTCTCTCTCTTTCTTTGAATGTCGTTCTCCTTGTCGCTTTTTTGTTACTCTCTCCCAACTGAATCTCCTCGTCTTTTCTCTCACCTTACTGCTTTCAAAAAACAAAAAAAAAAAGAATCCCTTGTGTGTCTGTCCTTCACTGTGATCTCTCTGATCTTTGATCTACAGTCAGAACATTATCAGTGCACAGTTGCACCAAATGTTGCATTGCATGATGTTGGATGCCATCTATGAGGATCTGAATAAAATCTCTGCCTTAGAATCTGTATCGTCTCTCAACCACACATTAAAGCAGACGCATGAGATCTTTAAAGGTCTATCTCATTTGTTTGACTACATATGGAGAACAGCTGTGCACTGAATTGATTCTCAATCGATACCCTTCTCCACGTATTACATTCATGAGCCTTATGAGTATAGTACAAAACAACAACTCACAATAAGAAAACTATTAAGACAAAAACAAACATAGTTTCAGTCACAAAATAGGCCATGCTTTAACCTAATGATAAAAATTAAATCAGCAAAATTTCCATGTTGCGTAATAGGTTTGTTAACAAGCACTTCATCTAATCGGGATTGCTGAAATTCGCACATCAAAGGCACACTTGATTTTAGCACTTGCTAAAATGTGTCTCTATGTTGAAATGCAATGATTTCTCAAGTCCCATGATACTTAAATCTCTACCCTGTAAATTTTTGTTAGTTGACTTAAATGAAGAAATGTGTCAGTCAAAAAAACGAATTGAACCATAAATACTGTACATCTCAGAGCAAAGAGTGACAGAAATGGCTGCTTTGATGTCACGCTCCGCTTTTGGTGCTCAATAACTATGATGGAAAGCCAAAACCATTTTAAGCTAAGCTGACTAATATCATTATGGGTGAGAAAATAATTGTGTTCTGCTGACATGTCAGTGTTAGGGAATACCAATGAATGAAGTTTATAATTTGCTAGTCCATTGTCTTCTGAACTCACCCTCCCGGCTATTGTCGGAACACTGTCTGTTACCATTATTTTGATCCAGGTCCAATCCTTTCCCCGTGAAAAATGAGACAATCCTCTGGAAAACTATTTCAGTGGTTCTATGTCCTCTGACAGGAATGTACTGTAAACCTCCTAAATCCTTTCCTGAGCTGAGTCCTGCTCATACTCATTTCTTCAGGTGATGTTCATGCTTTATTTCTACCGTTGTCTACCTCCATCTGTTTCTTCATCACATTGCAAACACAGTCTCATGATAAGTGTCGTGAGGTCATCGAGACTAACCATATGTTCAAATAGTTTGATTTAACTCCCGAGTCCTCTTTTTCAAAGCCACATTGCTTCACTGCCAGCATTAGACAGTCAGGGTTTCCATGGGCATTACATCTTCTAAGCACGTTCTTGAAGAGAGGGAGTGATGGAAAGATAAAAGGTCTTTGTGTGGCTCTCACCCCCGTCTTGCCTCTCATTCCCACACTGCAAAAAATAATCATATTAACAATTCAATTTAACTGGGGTTCAGGGTTAAAATACATCTGCGCTGGTTATTTTCCCATTGAGATTTTTCCAATTGTTTACCAATTAGTTTAATTTCATTGCAACGACATTTAGAAGCTCCTATTGTTACATATTGAAATGTGGCTGGATAATGTCTGCTTACTGAGAGAAAAACAGTTGAATTGATTTTTGGATCAGATTTTCTTGCAACAATTTCAGTTTTTTTTCCAGATTTTCTGAAAAGCATGATTCTTAAAGCAACATCAGATTTAATGACTTGTAGACATTAGACTTTTTTCCTAGTGCGTCCCCTATGTTACGCTTGCACTCCATTTGCTTCTTTCTCTCAACCTGGGCCATATGGCCAAGCATACCCTTACTCAAGCTTGCTCTCCTTCCTGCCTCCCATATCCACTCTTCTCAAAAAACACACATTCTCATGCATACAGGAAAAACGTGGCGCAAACCACAGGGAGGCTACGGCTCCCGGTACAATAGGGCATTGCAGGGTGGGTGACCAGAGCAGAAGTCTTTCCTTTTTGCCTCTGTCTCTCTCTCTCTCAACTCTCCAGGTGGTGTGTGGTGTCAACCCATGCGAGGGCACTAGTCTGGGCACTGTGGCACTCCACACTGGGTAAAATGTATTCATACAAAGGTTGTCCATGGAGGTATGATGCCTCTGCAACGTCAGTAGGATGGGGTCAGTAACGAGAAGCAGCAGCACAAGCACAGGGCAAACAATAAATCTTCCCTGCGTGCCAGCAGACCCATGGACCTACAACTCACTGAATACTTTGTTTTTTAAATGAGCAGAGTTGACCTTAGTGGTGCATTTACACATATTTCAGATGCAAAGACATTCTTGCCCAGAAAAAGGAAAAAAAAAATCACTGCTCCTGGCTATATAAAAGAGAAAAATAGAGAGAGAGGGGAAGCGAGTTTACTGTTATGACTGTTCACCTTTTTACCCTGGCTGCAGAATTAATTTCAGCATTTGAATGGTAACGCTGATGTTTGGCTGAAATAAACTGCCAGTGCAATGATCCTCAATAAAGAGCTATGAGTGTTTTACATGGGAAGAGACATTTGCCATTTGCAGTGGGAGGCCCATCAGATCACTTGCTGAAGGCTTGGAGGGAAAAAAACACTGGGGCTTTCATAGGAAGCTGATAGAATAGCCTCAGTACATAAAAGCTCTGTCATACTAGAGCAGGAAAAACACTAGTCTCTGTACTGTGGGTTGTTTTTGTTCCATTTGGAATTTAAATGGTATTTCACTCTGACAAAGAAACAAAGTTGTGGAAATAAAGGCAGCTGGTGTCATAGTGGCAGAAATGTCGCTAATGTTCGCTAAGGCAGGTTTAGCCATTATAGGCAGATGGCTGCTGAACAGCAAAGCCAGCATACCCAGTACAGCGCCCCCTTCAGATTATGTATTTCATGCTGCTCCTCTCGAAAAAAACACAGACTGGTGGAAAATATTGGCTTGGCTTAGCCAAGCTGTCGTTTTGTCATTAACAGCTTATGACTGACACTGCTATAATTTTCCCAACCATTCCACCTCCTACCGCAACACCACCCACTGCCCATCTTGGCCAACTCTGAGACGAATGTCCATCCACTGATCAGCGTACAGAGCTTCATCATGGTTCCTTGGAAAGACCGGGAGCTCATATAGCTGGGCAAAACTGAATGCCAAGATGAAATGAGGGACGAAAGGGACACCAAAGGAGCACTAGCTGGGGCCAGATTAGCCATTATTTGCCACAAAAACCCTCAAGATGCTGAGCCAAGGTCAGACAAGCAGGCAAGCACAGCTGGGCACAAAGACTAAGGCATCCCAGTGGCAAATGGCCAGCCTTTGATCAGGCATGTCATTTCTGTCAAGAAGGTGACCCACACCATCACACCACACTGACTAACCAGTGCCTGCGGCCATAGCAATGACTGATGGCTAAGATTCATACATTCCACTCACCCTTCAAAGCAAAACTGGAATAATTCTTTATTTTGTAGCCAACATGAGGTCATGCTCTGAGAAGGATCTGGTGGTTTTGTGCCGTAGAAAAGCCTGAATTGTACAACTGCCCCTCTTCTACAGCCTAATCTCTCCTTTATGAGGGCTTATCACAGAGACAGACAGAAACAAACTAAGACACAGAGTTGTGAGTGGAAAGGCCCAGCAGACAAAGCATAGCAGCAGCGCCAGCTACACTAATGGTGCCCTCTGCAGTAGACTTGTGAGAATCCCATGCATCCCTTCGCTTCCTTGGTCTCCCTTTTTTTGCACTTTCAACTAAAGGAAGACAGACTGACACTCAAGTTAATTAAGATTTTAATCCAGGGTGAGAGTGTCAGTGGACTGCCACACGGAAAAGGCAAACCCAGGCCTATCAAGGCAAGATTGAAAAAGGGAAAGAAGATTTGGATATGCACTATACAACATGACAATATTCACCCACCCTTACAAAGGTCAGACAAACTCAGTCACTTTGTAGAGCGATCAAAAGTGCTGGACATCTAGGTCTATTTCACCAAGCCACTGTAAAAGCTCAGTTCAATGTCATCTACAGCTGAAAGGATTAGTTCGTTTCCAAACACAAAAATACATAATCAAAAGCCATGTCTGATGTTGTAAACATGAGGAAACAAATTACGCATGATGGTAGGGGAGCGACAATCCATGACTGAATAAAGGAAAAGGGGCTGAAATTGACTTGGAGACATTTAAATGCTTCTACTTCTTAAAAAAATCTCTTGCAACTCAACTTCAAAATGGGACAACTTGTTACAGTTGAAATGTTTGGAGATTAAAGGCTGATCCATTCTTCATGATTTTTACTAAATCCTAAATCAGATTTGAGGACCTTTCTATAGCAATGCAGCCCAAAGTTCAGGGCAGCCAATTGTAAGATGTTTTGGAAAATGTAGTTGTGAGCAAACTGTTCCACTGGTCTGATATCAGATCAGGTATCAAGCTGCAGGAGAGGTAGAAGCCTATCCCATATTAGGAGGATTCATCTACGTGGCGGTTTGTGTTTGGTGGAATAAGTGGGACAACTCCCAGCAGGCTGAGAGAGCACTGGCCAATAAAGGATAAAAGAGCAAAACTAGTCCCTGTGCTGCCTTATTGAAGTTTACCTTTGTACATTTACACTGAATCCCAAGTCTCTGCATTTTTAAATCATGTCATCCTCCCCCTGAAAGTCTGGGGGACTTCAGAGACATTCAGACCTGTTTTGACTGATTGGCCTTTGTCATTGTAAAGAGAAAGAAGATCAAACTACAGGATAACTACAACTATCTGAAAAGTTGATAGCAAAAGTACTCTAATCCCCTGCATGTACAGAAGTATTTGTTCTGTTGTACAAGTTAAAAAAAGCATGTCTGGTTCATCCACTAACCTAAATGTCTTTGGATACTTGAATGAACAAGACAATGTTTCAAAGACCCTAGGTGTCTATAATTACTGTAGATCATCCAATTGTCCTATGAGTGACATTGACTGTTTTTGACCTGTAAGGCAAAAAACAAGATGATAAGTCTTAGGTTATATTCCTCAGATAGTTTGTTGCTTCTAAACAGACATTTGAATAACTGTTATAAGCTGGTTAATAATAAATATTTATAGTAATAGGACAGGTATTTACTTGTACAAGCAAACCCTAGTTTGCAGTCTACATTCATAAAATTTGTAAATCTGTGTCTTTCACCTTAGAAGTAACAAATGCTACTTATGTTAAAATGTTAAACAAGCTAAAAGGGTTCCTCAGTGCAAATTTAACTACACATTCCCTCTCCTTCCTTGACCTGAACAGACATAAGCCTGATAATTCACTGACCCACTCGGCTGACCTGAAAAATTCTAATCATATTTGCACTGATTCCCAAACATAAGCACTTTAACTTTGCAAATATGACTTCATACCAGTGCTTACAAGACAAACTCTCTGTGATGTGTTTTTTGCTGTTCTAAACAGCTCAATACCTTTCCACTTAATATGCTGCCAAGTTAATCAACGTTGGTTGAAATCCGAGAGATCACAGGCACTTTAGCTGCTGACGCGCCTGGCGTTCCTCAAAGGCAGTGGCTGATGGAACTCCTGTGTTCATTATGGAGGGAAAGAGTTCTCTTTAATCAGCCTGGGAGTCACTTATCATAAGGACGCTCTGTCACACATGCATTCATCCACATGCACACACACAGAAACTCACATACTCCTATAGAAACCCACACATGGACAACTTTCATATAGAAAAGGATCTCTGCAAATACACAAATACACACATACACACCAAGATGCCTTACCCCACACACAGGTCATCAAGACATTTTCTACCAGGCAAAAGAAGGCCCAAGTGGCCTGGTCTAATCACGGAATACAAGTAAAGATACTATACAGAATTTATATCATGCACAACACCCTGTCACATTTGAGATTATCCCTAAGCAGACTAATATCTTCGGCAGATCTTACGGGACCCACTATGGACATGCTTAATTACAGTGCTGCACACTCACACAGCACATGGCAGAAAGTAAAGCAAGTTAGCTGCTACACTGGTCTGAATGTAACACTCTGAGAGGACGTGGTCCTGTGGCAGACCGTGTGTGCAGCTGAATAAATATTTGAGTTTTTTTTGTTCAAATGCTTGTATGAGGGATGTAGGTAAATATATGTGTCTGTATATTTGGGTCTGTACTGTGTCACTGTGTGTAAGTGTGTGCCTGTTAAAGTGACTGCACGGGTGCTTTGTGGTGTGTATGTGTTTGTGTGTGTGTGTGTGTGTGTGCCATTCTCTTTGGCTTGTGGACAGGCGAACACTGATTTAATCACTCCCCAGGCAGAGTGCGGGGGAGGCAGAGGAGGCTGTGAGGCAGATAGGAACAGACAAACGCGACAAGGCGAAAGAGGAAGTGAGCATGCTTGCTTTGCAGACTGCCTCTGCTGCACAATAATTACAGATTTGTATACATATTACGCTAAAGCTACGTCTACATGGACACAAATACATGTACTATGTGTGCACTTCTTTTTATGTTGTAGCTTAATATTGAATTGAAAATATAAAGTGCGCTACATACACATGTATACATGGTGGCATCTGTTTGGTATTGCCTCGCTTATGCCTTCAGGTCATTGTCTGTACACATAAATATGTGATTTATTATATGTAACCTTGCCGTTGTTTGTAGATGTGTATGTCTTTGTGCAGATTGGATGCACGTACTGTATGCATTTAGTCCTAGCCAGAGGTCACTAATGGAAAACAGGGTGGTAATGGGCCTGGCAGTTCAGGTTGTTCCGTAATCTCATCACGCTTAACTCAATAAGGTAAAGGTCAGACTTCCCCCCGATAGACGCCCTGTCCCTGCTTTGACCTGCTGAAAGACAGAAGGCATGGCACCTCAACCTCTGGGTCTATGATAGAGGCTGCATTAGGACTTATTTAGGTACAAACACCCTTTCTTTTTCTTCCCCTTTCTCTCAGCTTAAACACTTACAACACGAAGCATTTTAATTACAACACTTAAGGGGTGACATTCTCTCTCTCTATATATACATGTATTAATTTTCTTAACTGAATTAGGTATTTAGTAACTAAGTTTTGTGCAAAGCCCCCTTTGGCTTGGCTTTTTGACTGTTTCTTTCTATGTCACATAGTGTAATAATGCTGTTCCCTTGTTTTGTGTTCTCATTAAGACTTTGCACCATAAGGCAGATTTTCATACATGCTAAAAGAGCAAGCAGTTTGCACAGTAGATGCTTACGACATGGATTTGATGGCATCTGTAAAATTACAAAAGCAGCAAGTGAAAATAGATTCTCTCTTCTTCTCTTCCTACCTGTCTTCCTCTCTCACAGCACTGAGTGGGTTGGTACTGGGGTTTGACAGAATCAGACCATGTGATCAATGAGAGCACAGCAGTGACAATGACGACCGACGGGTGAAAGATTAAACACACACATACACGCAGTGGAAGCCTGACACTAACAGCAGTAATTAATTCAGAACTTTCTGTAATACACGCATGCACACACACACACAAATACACCAGAAAGTGTCTAAAAAGTGGAATGTAACAGCTGTAGAAATCTGTCATTTTCCTCGGGAGTCATCTACCTGTGTTTGGGGTGTCTGACATGGCAGGTTTGCAGCAGAAGGAAGGAGCTTAAAGAGTGACCTGGGAGTCTCCCAGTGAAATGCCTCTAATCAGCCCCGGGGGATAACATCCTCTCTGGGCTCTGGCTGAGCCAGGGGCAGGCACATGGCAAGTCTGCCAGACAGTCTTCCCAGAGATCAATACCCAAGCTCCCTTTAAAGTGTGACATGTTGAGAGGCAGACAAGGAATTTTTCTTCTGAATTCCCAGAGAGGAGAGTTTTTTTTTTATGTGATTTTCTGGTGAAATTGTCTGACATACAGCAGGTGTGTGAACATCAGTATGTGGTTATGAGTGTTGTGTTTCTTCGGATTGCATCAGCCTTATCTTCATTAAAGGAATGGGAATAGGAGGCACCATGCATGTTCAATATGTGCATAAACAATGTAACTTGTGCGTAATTGCTAGAGTCAAATATTGAGTGTAATTCTACAAACACTCCGTGAAACCCATGTGAACGTCTTTCAGAGCAGTAATCAGTGCCAACATCTCCATGAATTGTCAATGTAAGTCTTCAAACTGACTTTTTCTTTGTTGTTGTTTTACTTTTCAACTGAACCCAGCACCAAACCCAATATAACACAAATAACAAGTAAGAAGGCAACAAAAATGTGCTGCCCCTGATAAACCATATTGTTCATGATATCTAAATTACTCTTTTTGACTCGCTGTGCTACTTTTCCAAACAACCTCACACCGCAAAAGCGTTTGTTTTCAGTCTCACGCCTTGTGTGATAAAATAAGAGGTCAGATCTTTGGTGTTTTGCACTTCACTTCCACCTGAGCACATTTTGGCAGTATACTGACAGTCACAGGACTGACAAGCACTTCCCAAAACCCCAGACAAGAAAGAATGACAAATAACATGACCACCATGTCTACAGAGTCGGTATTATCTGCATTTCATATATAATAATAACAATACTTAGAAATTGTTGTTTGGACAGCTGCCAGACAGTACATTTGACTGCTAGAACAGGGTTTTGATGGCTTGTACAAGGACACCATGACTTGTAGCCTGTTAGGACTGGGAATCAAACCGCTCACCCTCAGGTTTAAAGTTGACTGTTAGACTCACTCACTTATCATGTCACCACAAACCGACCCGCTTAGCTTCTGGGATCAGATGTTTGATATACAAATCAAAAACGACTGAATGACTTTAGAGGTACAATATTACTGCAAATCTATGATAATGAATAGCAGCAGCTTGGTTAGCAAACAAATAAATACACAAAGTCAATGTTTACTGCAGCTAATGCACTGTTCTAATACACAATAATGAAACCAGCTCAAAATTGTGCTGGCATCCACGCGGCTATGCTTGTTTATATCGTATAAACAATGTTCTATGTCATCTCAAAAAGGTTTTATCCAAAGCAACTGGACTTGTATGGTTTCTTGATGACGTTTCACGCTACCACGACCTGAATGACTGGGAACCTTCACAGATAATTGTCTATGTCAGTATTATTTTTGATGTATAAGACACCGTGGCAGTCTGGTGTTTATAACACACAGTTCCGTGTCTTTTTTTCTCCAAAACGTGTGGGCTTTGGTGGTGGATGGGTACATAGATACATAGTTGAGAAGTTGGAGTGATTAACTTATTAGATTTATATATATATCATTGTCAACACTCTGACACTGATATTGTCTGTCTTCTGTGGCAAGCTACAACACCCATCTGGCTCCCCAGTAGGCAAACTGTAAAAATGTCTTTGCCAGTTCTACCTGATCCAGGCTCAATTGTTCCTCTGCATAACTTTCTGTACCATCCAACCCATCTGACATCTGGCACCGGCTGACTGGGCACAGTTCTGCCCAGCTCGGCTGCATAGCTTTAGGGGAGGTCAGCAACTGGGGACTCAGCGCTGGGGCCGTCAGGAAGGGTGTTCTGCATACTGAACAGCCTGATTAGGCACAGCAGCACAGAGAGGCTCCAGCCTGAGAGGGCCAGTGGGGAGACAGATGGGATGGCACACAGCCCTACAGCTTCCTGCCATGTCACCACTGACCAGGTAATCAATGACAACTCATTGGCCCATATTCCTTTGGACACAAGATACATCTGTGAAATCTCTTTTTCCAGTCAAGAAAAACGTTCACTTCTCAACACTGAAATACTGCACTGATGATAATATGTTTGCGAAAGACAACTTTCCAATATGTACCAAATGCCTCACTATGAAAACGGACATATGCAACTGTAGTTGGAATTATGAATGAAAGTGTTTAGACCCTCATCTATTGGTGGGATGTAGGTGTCTTGAAACAGAAGTAGTTACTGCACACCTCTGTTAAGTAAACCCAAAACATACATGTAAGTACCTAACACGTCAGTAGACGTAGTGACCCCTCTCTAACTCTCAAGGAGGAGTCACTGCCATGTTTGGCTGCCAAACAATGTCTAAACATCGGGTAAGCAGGAATCCCAGTGCAAATAGGATAATGATGTTCAGCTACCCTATCTCTCGGTCTCCTTTTAGTTTGGCCTATATAATAGCAGCCCCAGGGGAACTCAAGTGTGTAAACAGCATGGGTAGTATTACAGTTCACAAAACCCTTAACTGGAATAATTGTCTGGTGATGAACATCATTAAAAATAATTCAAATTATGCTTAATAATAAAAATAAAAATAGCTCTGTGTATATCTTAATTCTCTACTGGAGGTTCAGAAAAGCTTGATGTAGACAAACAAAACTCACAATAGTAGTTTTACAGTACAGTACTTCACAGTTTGTTTCTTTTGCTGCATCATTTCTGCTGTAATGTGTGACAAAATATGTATAATCACATCTAACTTGTTTGTGAGCCTGACTCTAGATTTGCAGGCCCTTTGTGTGAATCAGTGCTGCATGATAGTCTACTGAAAAATCCGAACAGTCAAAGATCTGACTCAGGCTTGGCAAGGAGTATTTTTGAAAAACCACTGGGAATGCAGATGTGTAGCTTTCCTCAAATGAAAATCTGTAAATTTCCATGTGTATTCAGTTTCAAATCTAAGAAATTGATGACATTATGATTACACTGCAAGCTAAGTTCCAAGCATCTGTCCTTGTTTTACCAAAGATTTGTGGAAGACAAGAAATAACTAGCTCTTGGTATACATATTTACAAAGTTCTAGCAGGCACATTTTTTCATAAGTGATTCATCTTCTGAAACAATGTCAAGTCACCACGGTCCCTATAGTGAGAGGGAATTGATAAAGATAATGAGCCAATGACGGGGCTGGCTCCCATTGGGTTCAGCACAGCTGACTGCCCAGAGCAATGCATCTCCTGCTCTGCCTCCACGGACACATTCGTGTGTCGGATAATTTGAGTAATACCTCTCCATTCCACCTTAATCTACCATTCATTGTAATCGCACCGCCCCACAAGAAAAATCATCAGCAACTGCATGGAGCATGCCCAGCTGCATTACAGTAACTCATAAATGTTAACAGGGGAAGAAGGTAAAACCAGAGCCACATCTAGCCAAGAATTCGTGACGTGTCCCAGACATACACTGATTACTTTTGATTCTTTCTCCTGCGTCTTCTTTTTCCAGTGAGGTGAACAATAGGGGGGTGGGGCGGGAGACTTGAGTTGAGGGCTTGTATATAATGATTCGCTTGAAAAATAGGTGTTCAGGGGACGACTCTGTGGTTTTCTCACATCATTCCTCTCTGTTCATTGTTGTTTGCACTTTGTCAGACAGGACTGTCACGCTCGAGCATGCACACAAACATGCCAACATTTGCAGACATGTCATATAACGCACAACCTTACCTGAGCACACACTCGTTAGGAAAAAAGGCAGTCCAACACTGCCGAGAGCAAGAAAAGGCGAGAACGAGAGTAAGTGCGAGAGAGGTAGAGAGGTCAGCCAAGCGCTGAGATGATAATGAAAGAATAATAATAGTACAGGATAAAATTACTGAGCTTTACCCACAATATCTTCTCTCATTAGTGCCAGCACTAATGTTGCCGTTTATGCTTGTGTTCTACACCAGCTACCCCTAATTAGGCGTGGGCTTCTAAAAATAAACAGCAAACTAAATAGTGGCGTGAAAGTACATGCAAATCTGTTGATGTACAGGAATAATGGTGGCAGGGTAGAGGAGGGGTGGGTGGGGATTAGTGGTGCGCTGCAGACTAAAGTAATTGAGTTGGGTAGTGTTGACACTCAGGCGCAGACAGAGTGCCCATGTTGTGGAACGTGCTGTGTGCGTGTGTGCTACAAGGCTCGGCTGGCGTTTGTTTTGTGTGGCTGGTGTTATGGTAAATGTGTTAGCTCTGGATAAAAGAGTGAAGAGGATGCACAGATACTAATCCCTGCATTACTTTGAAAAGAGAGAAGCAGGGTGGAGACGTCCCTCATATGACACAGTGTGGACAATCTGTTGCAACACCTGAGTGGGACACAGCACGAGCAGATCTAGGCCACGGGCCTTGGCACTGCAGAGGAGTGGACTATCAGGCGTCATTCAGATCCAAGACACGACAAAATTTTTGTGTGTCTCTACACCAGATAAATAAAGAATTAATGCTGATTATTTCGAATCAGAGGGGGGTTAGTCAGGTCCATAAACACAGTGAAACAGTCCAGCCAGACCAAACACAGTGCCCTTTTTCTAAAGTATCTCTACAACTGTCTGTCTTTGTCCTATTCGAAGACCCACTGAGGTGTCATTACAAACCCAATGAAAACGTACAAGTACCACATAGAAAGAGAGAGGGCACCTTATTTAACCGTGAGGGGACGGTGCAAACCACTCAGCCACTGTGCTGCTCTCCTGTGTAATTTTACTGAGATGAATTTACCATAACAAAGACTTTGAACCCTTACAGAACAAAATTCAAATTCAGTAGCTCTCAAATAAAATCCAATATAAATGAAAATGGGGTAGAATGTTGACACTTTTATGATATGTGGGAGATAAGGTACAAAATACAGTGGCTTAGAGCAATTTTCATAGCAAAGTGCCTGTTTAAGCACGACAGGGGCAAAGTAGGACCAGGCTCATCTTGATAATTCCTTTCTTAGCCTTGTCACTCCAGCTTTATGACTTAGAGGAATTTCTTGATCTCTTGACATTGACTCGGTTATGTTTTCGTTTCCTGGCGCTGATCATACATTTGTCACCTTCACTAAAATGGGTTTTTCTTTTTTTTACCATAGAATATTGTCACAAGATCACATTGACGAACAAGGTGAATGAATAACACAACAGCCACAAGGTAACGATCTACCTGTAGTAAGACGTAACGACAGCAAAATGAAAATGTTTAGCTGACATCTCAAACATAAGTAAATCTCCTTACCTTCAAAGCAGCCAGGCAATCAAACAATGCATGTAATCATTGACAACTAGAAGCCAATCAAAGTGTTGAACATATGTTAGTGGACAGTTTCTCCACATTGATTGCATTTGTATCCGTTTGTGTTATCCAGAAACAGAGACAACTTTATATTCAACGTGACAAATGTCCACCGAGGAGGCGTAAACAACTAAACTCAAAGTCTCAGGGCACTTTCTTTAAAGAGATACAACACTAACTAGAATCACAGGGTGCAAATGAGTCTGTCACTACTTTGTTTCTCTGGTACTTTTCTGTGAAAATAGCTCTAATCCAGTGTATTTTCTACCTTATCTGCTGGATATCATAAAGATGTCAACATCGCAGCCAATTCTCATTTATATTAGATGTTATTTGAGAGCTATTGAGTTTGAATTTGTTCTCTGAGCAATGTCACCAGAGGACACCAAATCTTTGTTATGGTAATTACAGCTCAGTGAAATTATAGATGAAACAAATGAATGGACCAATGTTTCAGCCAGCATCGTACTTGGGGAACTGCTGTATTTTCTAGTTAGTAATCTTAGAGAGGAGAATACAGCTTAATCAGAATTCAAATGATAGCAAAGCATTATGACAAAAGAACCCAAATGACTAAAAATGGTTGTGAACTTTCTCCCAGGAAAATCTGTGATAACCCAAACAAAGGTTAAGAAGGAAAAATACACTGAGATCTGTAAAATCAGGAACAGCATGGTCTTTCAATAGCTCTTTACATTTTTTACAACTCCTACATAGGTCAGTAAGTAGTTGAAACTTCAAATGGGTAACCTCTACTTCGTGGACTTACCACTGGTGTTACTCATTTCTGTGTACAAAAGCAGTGACACCATTGTGCTGTGCACAAAGGGAGAAGCGTGGTGACTAATATCTGCCTTGAATGCAGTCCACTGGGCCTCACTTCCAGTCTTGCCCTGTCCATTATTGCAGCTCTGAGTCACAAACCTCCAGATCAGAGGCTGTCAGAAAGAGCACCCTCCTGGCAGGAACGTGTTCAAATACACAGATACACGCACACAAACTTTTCCTATCTCTTGCGCCATCACATGTACACATGTACACATTTCCTCAGCCTTTCTCTCCGCCTCTCTCTCACACACATATGCATGCAAATTCACTCCGCCAGGAATCTGTTCTTTTTATAGAGTGGCTGTGTGTTGGCACGGGCGGCAGTATGGCCGTACTGTTTCACCCAGCTCAGACTGGATCTCAGATCAATATCCTGTCCCCTGCCAGCCAGCTAGTTCAGGCCGAACAGGCTGCTTCTGAAAACCTGTCCTTGTGGTTTTCACGTCTGCCATCTCTCATAACACAGTGTGATTCCTATTTTAATAGCTGTAATACTTGCCACACCATATTCTTACACGTATTGTTTGAGAAGCATAATTTAGTATTGGTTGCTCATACAACTGATCTTGGTTTGCACACTTACATGGTGTATTTGTTGTGGAGATACTTATTAGACTATTCTTAATCTAAAGTGTAGTTATCTTGTGCACACACGCACACATACGCGAATCCAGACACAAGCTGCAGTGTGCTTCTTCAGCTGGTTACATTATCCGGTTCAGTTCCTGATGGTTTTGTATGGTTCTGCTTTGGGGGTGTTATCATTATCATTTATCCTAAGGATACAGTAACAGTAACAGTCTGGGCAATTGTAGGCTCTTTGGCAGCAGTAAATTCATTATCAGATATCACATTGCTGGCTGTATATTTTGAAAACCACATTTGCCCCGGTTTTTGTTTGTGTGTAAAAAAAACATCCTTAGGAGAACCAAGACTTGTGACCATTTCAAACAGAGTGTAAATGTCACAGTGACCAACAGCCACAGCCTGAAAAGGATACTGTTTATCACTTGTCTGTGAGAATTGCTGCATGCTCTTGAGGTGTACTCCATAATATTTCCTCAGGTAATTTGTATTATGTAATTAACATGTCTTGGCTGCAATAACTGGACAAATATTATTATATAATTATTTTAATTGTTTTTTAAAAATCAATTTGAACTAATAGTTTAATCGCCAGCACATGCATACTAAACTTCTTTGAGCAATAAAAAGAACCAACAAATACAATTATGTAGCTGGTCCTTAAAACAGGTTACTCCTTTTAAGACAATGCACCACCTAGACTTTTTAATATAAACAATGTGGTCACTAAACATTATATTTAAAATTTTAAAAGGAATTATTTTAAGGCTCATTATGCAAGGTAAAGGTAAACAGGGTTAGAGAGAATTTGCTAAGGTTTTCAAGATAAATTGCTCTTCATTTTAATTATGAATTTGAGACGAATTGGTCGTAGAGCTTCATCCCCAATACAAGATTATATATATATATATCCCCAACAAACAAAGCTTTGGTTTAAAGCCTTATGCTTGATTGCAAAAAAACACACCTTAGTCTTTGAGGTTTTTAAGGTATAATCTGTGGTTGGGTTGGGTAAATTGTGCAGGTGAGCTGAGCGCAGCTGCACTGATCTCTATGGCTAGTTGGGCCCCATCACCACCGTGTCAGCCCCAGACAGCACTTCATGATCAAGGTGACTTATGGGGGAGTGTCCAGCACTATGACATTGCGGTCAGGATCTCATTCCCTGACAGATTACAGTGGTGGACAAGCAGCCACTCGCAGCAGTGTGGCTGTGATGGCTCTAATAATTGAAGTGCTCAAAGGTGGATGGTTTGGACAGATGAAACCCCAGTCAATGGATCAATAGAGTAATCGTGAGCTCCAGGTGCTATAGCTAAATGGGCCAGGTGGACTGGGCCTGAACAGAAGCAAACACTGAAAGGTCACAGTGCATTGTGTGTTCATATTCTGGTCTTTTTGTTTCAAATCTATTTTTCACGCGCCCATATTTGCTATTATGGGAGTGAACAAGGAACTTGGGGCAATGTATATGATGTACAGAAACTGACAGCATAAAAAATATACCTTTACAAACAGCATGACAACCAATATCTTCCAGGCAGTATGTGGCATTTATAGGAATATTGGTCGGGTTTAGCCTTTGGGTTCTGCTATTATTGTTTTATCTCCCCCCTGTCCAATTTCACTGATCTAACCATCTATTTGCCCATCTTCTTCCGGGAAAATAGACAAACACACTGTTCAACATTCATTGTGTGGGTGAGAAAATTCATAATCGTCATTCACATTGCTCACAAGTCAATTGCTATGACTTTATCAGCAGTAAAACACAGAGACGGTTTGTTCATGGACTTAAATGAATAGAAATAGCTGAGCCACGGCGTCATGCTCGCAAAGTAATTTCCTTATCGCTCAAATGCCAGCAGCCGATGAGGTGACAGGCTCGTCTGGCCACCTGTCAAACTCGTCAGTGATAAGTGCCACCAAAGAAAACAACCCACACCAACTCTAAAATATAAACTTCAGCAAAATCTCTGTATTAACCTACTCTAAAAATATATATTTTTCTCTGTGGCACTGAGAAAGTGTTACAAATGTTTTTAGTCAGACACGGAACAGCAAGAACTGCACCTAAAGTAACCCAAATGGTTTAGAATGCAATATGGTGCAAATTGTAAATATAACTTTACAAAGACGTCATTTAGTTCAGACAACATGGAACACGGAAAGATGAGGAATGCTGTCTGTGGAGTTTGCCAAATGGAGGTGAGCATAGGAGCAGTGGCTGAACTGATCTGCAGAGATGAGGACAGAAAGGTGGCTTAGTGTATAAGAGACAGAGAAGATGATTTCTAATCTATGATGGTCTCTCGAGGAATGAGAGAATCAGTCAGTGGAAGCAGATGGGCCTAACCAACACACCAAGCTTTAGCACACATCTCTTTTGGTAAGTTACACTCATCCCCACTGTAACTGAGCCCGAACAAAGGTAAAGTGCACATTGTGTATGAGATTTGTCCTGTCTTTTGATGTTTAGATGACATTCAATTGGAAGAACAAAGAATTACATTTAACTGTTTATATTTACCTGGTGCTTTTAGCTAGGTCCACCTAGAATAAAAAGAGTAAGAAGTACAACATGTGGAAAACTCAGAGCCATTACGTCAGGAGCCTAAGATGACAATGTAATGGAGTTGTATTAGAAATAAAGAGGAAGAGGGAACTGACAGGGTCAGATTAGGATAAATGCCAAATGCTGGAGGTCAAAGTCGTGGACCACTCTACAAGAAGAAAAAGCCTAGCGTCTGTATAAAGACGAGAACAAGACGGAGATAAAAAAAGATTGTAATAATGAGTTAGAATCTGTATCCCCTGTAAATAGGAAGCAATGCAAAGAAAAAGAAAGAGAGGCAATAGGGGAGGGGGTAAAAAGTTAAAGCAGAAACAGGGAAATAGTGAGAAAGAGAAACAGCCAATTAGCAGGAACCCTCTGGAGCCCCCCACCATTGCATCCCTCCTCCATCTTTACCCCCATCCTTGGTATGGGGTAGAGGGGTGGGCTAATGCTGTGCGGGCCTTAAAAAGCAAGGAGTTGCTATGGCAACCGCCTGGCATGCTCTGTCTCCAGGGAAACGGAAATGTCACAGCTTAAGAGGTCTCACAGAAAACAAGTGAGGAAGAGAGAAGCCAGGAGAAAGGCAGAAAAAAAGACACAGGTAAGTGTGAGGAAATGCAGTGACAGGATTGATCCATTACTCCTTATCTTTGTACCAGGGCTGTCACATTATCTATAGAGTTTCTGTACAATCTAATTATTCATCTGGCATCGCTCGCTAATCCTCCCATTCCCTTTTAACTTAGTTCGCAACCTGAACAGATGAAAATAGAGATGGCAATTTAGTGACGGTCCCTTAGCATGAAACTGAAACCGAAGTTGACCACCTGAGCACAATATAGTCCATTTCCAGGCCTTTGAGGGCTAATCAACCTTCATTTATTTAATCAAATATTTACTGTCATGAGCAGTCGAGGAGCCTGAGGGTGTGGTGGCAAAGTTAAAGTCTGCATCGACATCATGTGGAGATTGTGAATGTGACCGGTGTTTGTTGTTGAGCTAGTAGCTGACCCTTCAAATCACACATTAGCCAGAGCCGACTAGCTGAAAGCCCATTAACCTGAATGGCCGCTGATTGCTCCACCATTAACACAGTCTGACTTCTCTCCTCCAGGGCTATACCCACTTATACAGGTGCTTTAACACCCCTCAAGGTCTTGGCTTAATCAGGGTAAACAAATGTTGTTTTTTTGTCATTGCTGTGCCACTTTATTTGATGTATGTCACATATTAGAGCTTTCCCAGTTTTCCCCTCAAATATATATTTTTTTAGGTTTATTTTCTAATTGTGCCCATCTGGCATAATTGACCTTTTGTGTGTAGCCTGATTCAAAAAGATTGCTTCACTGCAGTGCAAAGTCACAGAAGAAATGGAAGGTGTGTGTGTATACATGCGTGGTGTTTGTGTGGGTTCACGGTAGCGAGAGGACAGTGGGTTCTCAGGGAAGGGAGATGGCCGGCTAAATGGAGCATTTCTCCAGCATGCTGCTGCGTGCCTGAGAGTGTGGCCTGGCCATGCCTAATTTATTTCCTCTTTTGTCGTTGTTGTCTCCATTCCTCGGTTGATTAAACCAACCTCATGCAGCTATGCTCAACAAATAGCCTAATTGAGTACGACCTTGGCAAATGATATATCAGCCCTATCCTCCAAAAACACCACCTGCACCAGACGCCCATCTCCCCAGCCTATCACTCTGCACGCCGTCGCACCAAGCACAACAAACATAAACAGGGGATTTTCCTCCTAAGCCAAAGTCATTTTCTTGCACGACCTTTCCCACAAATCACTACGATGACACGGGACTGGATGGATCACTGAAATGGGACACATTTGTATCACTTAGACCTTTCATCAGATGCAAGCAGATACTCATCTATTATTCTCCTTTCCATTTGCAACTTTTAGCCCACAGCCTGCGCATGGAAAGCAAAATAAGCGAACAAAACATCGCTATTTCTTCTCCATGCAGCAGCTGCACCAAGCTTAAGCAGTACAGAATTCTCATTAAATTTCCATCTCGTCTCTGTGTTTAGATGGGAGCTGGAATTGGGAGGGGGATGGGGGGGGGGCAACGGGGGCTGGTAGTTTGTGTTCAAAGGGGTCTGCTGTAGAAGATCTGATGGCTCTCTCAGTAAAGTCTCTGGTGGGATCTCTCACAGGATACAGATGCCTGCTCCAAGATGGCTTCATACCTAATGAGTCTGAGCTCCAGCAGGGCTGCACACAAAGCAGCGCTGCCCTCGATTCTCTGTTTGTTTGCCACCACCAGTCCCACCCTCGCTGTCTCGCTCACTCACTCAGCACTGAGCGATGTGCCTGCCCACAGCTAGTGTGTGACACTGATGTGTTTCTCAGGAGGGATGCGTATCCTTCAGGTAAACACCTGGAGGCTGTAATATCACCCTCCGAAAACAGGCGACAGGGGCTGTGCTCTAGCCAGGGACTGTTAACGAAGTGACACTCATGCCTTTGCTTGTCTTCGTGTCTGCTTCTGTCTCAGCACTGAGGCACTGGACCACAGGCCCAGGTGCTGTGTGATGGGAGACAATAAGGGGGAACCTGCCTTAGATGCTCAGATTTGAATTCGCTGTTAAATATTTATTTAAATGTCTTGTGTATTAAGCAGACAACTATACATTTTTTATTTATTTATTTTTCAAAATAGGGAATGTGGAATCACAAACTACCAATATGAGTTGGAAATGTACAGGTCAACACTTCAGAAGTAAAGTGTATACAGAGAGTAAAAAAAACTTTGAGTCATTGAAGATAAACTCCCTGCAGTTACCTTTCAAACGAGACCAAGATCATGATTGCTCAGTAATAGCCATACGCATCATTTTTATTTTCTGCTTGTTAAGGTTTCAGCATCTATCTGCGCCAGTACTTCAGCACGTGTACCGTCTGTGTACTATACAAGTGTTTGTTTGAGAGACAGCCCAAGCCATGGTGACCTCTACCAAATACCCTCAGAGCCATACTGCATCTGCCCTGGAGGTTTAATACGAACGCGTTGATAAAGATAAGTCACACTGCTGATATTTCGCCTGAGAGAATGACACAGAGGTTACTGCTGAGAGGAAATGGACACATATCTGTTTGTCCACAATCCTTGGACAGTGGATGAGAGAGCAGAGGAGAGATCGGTGAGGAAGAGGAGAAACGAGAGATTTCTGGTCCACTTTTGCCTTACGCGGAGGTCAGACACTGTTTTCAACACATCAGAGCTCTGCGTTGCTGATAATGTCAGCATCCACTTTTAAAATCAAATGGAAAAATCACACTGGGGGGTAATGCATACTGTAGCTCATTAAAATTTCACTTTAGAGCTCTTTGACGAGCTTCGAGGGAGTGTGAGAATAAGTCCCTCAAGGCCATTCACATAAGACAAACTGCAGGGGGTGTCTATGTTCTTTGCCATCGAGGCGATTAATGCATTCCGCACCAAAGGCCCCATACAGTCCACAGCCCTCATGCCATTATAAGTCTGCCTGCGATGAGCCGTCATCGTATAGATGGTGGTTTTCCCAAGGCACAATGACTTTAATCAAAGCCTGTGAAGAGCCAGCAGTCACTGGGGACAAGTTGCACTGGGAGTTAAGTTATAAGAATGAAGAAGGCATGCAATCGTGACTCCTCCCAGATGTGGAACAAGGATTAAACACTGAAGAAGTGGCAAAGATGGATGGAGCGAAAAGGACGTTTCGATATGCCTCTCCCCACCTGTACCTCAGAGGGCTGTCATGATTGGCCAGTTTATTCATTGGGAGCTTTCATTCATAGGCTGAAAGAGTGGGAGCATTTAAACAGACCTCAATCCCTGCCCCTTGGCATGCCTTCACTCCCCTTAAAAGCAGCCTTCCTTCATAACCATCCATCAACTGATAATTTCTTAAGTGCCCGACATCATTGACAGTCCAAACCAGCAGGGCCCCACCAGCACACGACCCTAATAATGTATTCCTTTCACTTCCCGTGGTTAACAATTTACATATAGCCAATATCACAAGACTTCATTAAATAAATAATCTGGGATCACATCTCTCCTCAGATGTTTGTAAATCCAATTATTGCTTTATCAAATTGGATTTTACTGTTTTTATTTTTATTTTTTCTGGGTGTGGTGCCTTGCAGGAGGATGATGAAATTGGTGCAGTTTAATATCAGTGCTGCTGATAAATGTGTTTGGTTTCATCACTGCAGCTGTAGACAGTCCAAAGGGCAGGCGCAGTGCTCTGGAGCACGGGCCACTGCTGGGACGACTTGTGCGTTAATCATATTACAGCGTAGCTCCAAGGTGTGCAGAGGACATTTGCACACAAGGAAATGTGTGTAGGACAAAACTGAGGAAAGGCAGCGTCTCAGGCCACTGCAGGGATTCTAACTTACAGTGCTGCACAGACAGAATTGTTGTGTTTACTGTTTAAAGATGCAGAGAGATTATAACTTTATACGGGGAGCGTAATTAGCCATGAAGCATCAAATACAGAACAAAGAACACAAACACGAGACTGCCTCTGATGCATATCCTTGAACTCTCAACAAGGAAATGGCATCTTTACGAAATAAAAAATGATCCCACGTCTTTGCCTCTTATGTCCCCTGATGTCTTCTCTTTACTACTATCTACATGCATTCAAAATAATAACAAAGGAAAGAGAAAACTGCTGATTCTCCACAGAGCCAGCCTGATAAAATAGTTCTTCCTTGAAAGTAGAGAGCCAGTCCCCAGAGCATCTGTGTCCACTCTGAATGATACTCCAGCATCCATGTTCTCTGGGGGATGCACTGTTGATGAAGTGCTGCAAAGGGAAGGTAGAAAAAGTACACAAGAAAATTAAAAACCCTGTCCTCCTTTCTTCTCTTCTTTCATCTTTGATGCCGCTGTGGTACAAACCCGGATTCTCTCTTTCTCTTTGTAACACCACACAAATAAAAGCATGCGAGGAGGGGCAGAGAAAAATGAGGCACCCTTAGGTGTAAAGAGAGGGTAGGGATTGAACAGGGGGAGCACTGGGGCTGTTTTCATACAAACGGATAAGCCAGAGAGAGGACGTGGAACACACCGTTAATGCTCTGTCTACAGTTCAACGTTGCTGTAATACTAGTGTGAATGCGTGAACTCTTGCACACAGTATGAGTGCATGTATGCAAGACTGGAGAGCTACCTATAGTGAGCCAGTCTGACCTGCATGAAATTCTGTATTTTAGATAGACGGTGAAAACTAGAAAGCTTGTCACTGAATGAGGTGGAGAAGAGGACACATGCTGCAGGCTAATTGGGTAGAAATGTTTGCTGTTCATTCTTACCAAAAACAAGAGTAGAATTATATAATTCAGCCGAGAACAAGATGATCCACGAATGTTAATTATTTAAATCCCTCTCTGTATTATTTGTTTTTGATTATTGTAGCGTTTACTCCAAAAACAGGATTAATGCAGATAGCAGCTTAATGAGTCCAAATCAGGGGAGATTCAGTCCATCACCCTGAAAGGTCAATAGGCTAATCAGACCAAGCCATAGCAAAAACAACACCAGTTGGTTCGGCCACTAAACGACCACGAGCTGCTTTTCTAAAATGAACTAAAATAGATAAATCCATAAAACCAGAAATTAACTTAAATGGACTATTCGTATGCAAGCTTTACACAAACTACAAAATGACTCTATTTAATGCTTTGAAGCTGACAGTACAGTACTGACTGGATGACCAGGCGTATGGCCCACAAATCCTTTTACTCCCAGGCCTCCTCCTACATAAGCTCCTCTTCCAGACATCCATACAACTCAGGGGCCATTTACAAGCAGGAGCGTCCAATCTTATCTGTGTCCTCCGCATTACCTGTGTGTAGTCCACCATCATCTATTTGTTTATCTCAATCTTAAAAATAAAAACACACCTTTTTCATATTTTCTTTCTTCATTCAAGTGCTTTCCAGCTGACTAAAATTCATATTTATGCTAATATGCAGCACCTCTTTCCGCCTCTGCCTCGCCTGGGAGATGGGAGCCTGGCTAGAATTAATGACATTGCATTGGCGGTAATGTTTGCCGCGTTTCATTAGCTGGTATATCTTTAATTTCCAATAAACACAGTAATTAGGAGAGGTATCCGCGGAGACAGGTCCTGGCAGGCTGCTGCCGTGGTAACTGCTGTAACCAAATCTGCACAGAGGTAACAGCAGTCAAGGAGGACTTTCAGCTTAACCAAATCCTGCCTCACAGTGGGAAGGGCCTGAATTCAATTATATTACAATGAAGCCCACCAGAGATATCGTATAAGCCTGGCCCTTCACGGAAAAGTGAGAGGAACGTGGAAAACTGCAGAAAAAAACTGAGGCATCAAAGAAGTTCATATATCACGACAGGATTTATTTTTCACTTACGTAGAAATCAAACAGTGACATTCTGTAAACATAGACTTTCATTGCATCTTTTTATTTCTTTAAATCACAGTTCAAAGAAGAATCTCCCTTTGCTTCATCTTTCAAAAGCATCCTCTTTCAAAGCGCACTTAAGAGGGAGGAGGAAACATTCAGAGACTGTTCCAAAATCAGCCCCTAGCATATTATACAGTCTCTTCCTCGGTGTGAGCACAAAGGGCAGGCGGATGGATTAATCCTACACATTATAGTCAAAGGACTAGTGAGACTCATGTACAGAGAGGCAATTTACCATCCTGACCTTTCAATCTTTAAAATGTTCCACATATCCTTCCCGCTCCCCTACACGCATGCTTCCGAATGCTCTCCTCCAATGCAATCTTCTGTGGATTACTTCATCTCAACGTGACTTGATGAACAGAGTGAGATAAAAAAAAAACGGAGGAAGAACGAACATAGGAAAGAGTAACGGGAGGGACCAGACACGAGAGAGATAAAATGATAGAGACAAAGAAGTGACAATTTATCCCTGAGAAAGGATATGAGCCAGGTAACCAAGCGGCTGCGCTGCAAAGCAGAGAGGAGCTTTAATAGAAGCTGACATTGCCTGCATTCCCAGTTCTGACCTCCCAGTCACAGTGTCCTGTTTATTTAGAGACAAACAAATAGTGAACCACAAAGAGCTAATAGGCTGTGCTAGGTACTCAGACTCACCCCAGCAGAAGGCGAGGGTGCTGAACACGACCTGAAAGGTACTGATCTCACAAGATCTTAGTCGTGTTCGCTTATTATCCAGATAATAAACACAGAACAATGTTTGAGCTTAATGCAAAGACTCTAAACCAATTTTAAAACATATATTTTGAGTGGAATGATCTGCTTTTCTGCGCGTAACACAATAACTACTTCCACGTTGCACAGCTGCTTTTATTTGCAATGCTTGGCCATTGTTTTCTTTAGTACTGGCATCCTGACCCTCAGCCCTTCCTTTTTCCTCCTAGGCTGTATGCCTCCCATTGTACCAAGCTCAGACAGAGACTATGGAAAGGTCATAACTCACTGGGAGCTCCTTGCAGCCATCATCTCCCACTGCCTTCCATAGGATCAGGTATTCACAGGCTTCCACAGTCTGTGGGGCCCAGAGCAGCCTTTCTTCCCAGTAGTGTGCCATAAGCTCTAAGCCGGGTCTGCTCTCCCAGCATGTGGGATACATAATGTCAGACATCTCCATATCCCCCGTAATCACCAATTCAACTTTTTGACTCTGCGCTGGGCTGTGATTAGCAACAGTGGCTTACATTAGCAATCCTGTTCAGACTTTGCACAGGAGAACAATTACAGTTGACATCTCCATCTGCTGCCATGAATTACTGCCACTGCCTTCCTTCACTCACCTCACTGAGAGACTCACAAGCGAGGGGAGAAAAGCTTCCTCGCACCCTAAGTCTGAAAGCAGCGGGTTCAAGCTGCGCCTCTTCACCCTCCCGTCTCAGTTGATCTTTGAGAGAGCATATGGCCTGAGAGTCGAGGAAGTGCAGCGCCCCGGCAGGCTGGATTAGGGATGGAGTAACAGGCTGCGAGGGAGTGGTGATGGGCACTTTGGCTGGAGCATGCCATAATCTACAGAGCAAAGCAGAGCACAGATGCTGGGCCAGGCAGGGAGGCTCACTCCTCGTTAAGGGTCCATTACAGAAAAAGCCCTCGTTAAAGAAACACCACTTTTGCGAAGGGACCGTCCAATAAATGAGCAGGAACAGAGAGGAGAAGATTTAATTAAATAATTAATGGCCACGGAATTTGCAGGGTGATTATGTCTACATTTCTCTCATTAAGGATACAGCAATCTAAAACCATCTTAAATATAATTTCACAAATGTGTTTTCCCAAAATGCAGGTTCAGTTTTGTTTTTGCCCTTCCCCCTACATTTTCAGTCAGTGCGTTCTGACAGGCTTGTTTGTTGAGAAAAAAAAAAAAGCTTTTGGTAGCAAAGCGAGGAAATGTGGCGACGTAAGGGAGAGAAAGAAGCCTGAGGAATTCTGCTCAATTGAGCGCTGGGGAGGATGTTAACATGGGGCCCTGGCACCTCTGCCAAAACGAGTTAGCCTTACTTGATGTTTCAGTGTTGATTAAGAGACAGGAATGGGAATAGGTTTCAGCTCTGTTTAGAAAAGGAGCAGCATGTGCAGACTGAGACAAGCCAAAGTGATGATGGTGTTGACTAACGTCAGTCTGTGCACTGCAGAAGATGTGGTCTTTAAACGGTGATTACCTTCTGCCCAATCACCATATCATCCAGAGATTCTTCACCTGGCTTTTTGTACAGGACTGCTACAAGTTGATGATCAAAGGTGGTTTAATCATAATACACTTTTATGACCCCATCAAATAATTTTATAAATAATTTCTCTCTCTTTACATCAGTTTGCAGAATATATAAATAGGCTACATTTCCATAGTTGTATATTTATACCGCCATCATCTGGAAACTTCTCTTATATATAGATACAAACTTTCTGTCTACTTTACTGTAGCCTATAGAAGAAACACTGTGCTTCCACATGAACTCATCAATAAGTAATGTCTGCAGATAAAAGAAATAACAGAATCTTTCCAATACTTTCCTGAAGTATATACTGCCAGTGCAGATAGAAAGTTTGACTTTGATTTCTGTGTCATAATGGAATATGATTATCGCGATTAGTCTGTCTTTAACGGAATAAAAATGATTGAACTCATGAAAGCGGTTGCACTGGAAGTTCTGCAACCCCTACAATTCACCCGGTTGACTCATCCTAAAGACAAAATGTTGCATTTCATATGTACGGTTTGTGCAACGTGGAAGCTGTGAGGTATTCTCTAGAGAAGCACGTAGGCCGAACTAATGTAGGGTGATTTTTTTTCTCTCCCTCTTTTTCACTGTAACAACCTCCCTGAGCATTTCATAGCTGCATATGCTGCTGCTTAAAGCACCGCTGAGATTTATGCCGTTGTCAGCTCACAAGGGTGCAATCAGGAATAAAGATCCCATAAACCCCTCTGATGTGTCCACAGGTACAGCAGTACTAGGTTTATTGCTGATGGTGGATAAAAACCACGTAACTGTAGGTTTGCTATTATTTCAACTGAAGACTTAGTTATTGTTGAGAGAGTTTCATTACCCATTAACTTTTGAATTGATTAAACCCCATGTCATAGTTTTACAAATACTTTGACATCAACAAGAAAATAAGTTTATCTTTTCCCTCCTTCATCCAGTGAGCCATAAACATTGCAGAATGCCAGGGAAATAAGGAATTAGGATGGGGGAACATGCACATCACACAAAAGCTTTAGGGCCCTGTGTTTTAATCCTAAATAATACTGATTTCCTTGCAGGTTCATTACTTTGCCAAGAGTGCATGTTTGCGTGAAATGTGTGTCAGCGTATGTATGTATGTGTATACAAAATGCACGCATTTGTGTATAGATCGTTTGTCCACTCGTTAATTCAAGCCAGGTTGGCATCTGCTGCATTGTGAGTGCTAGTAGCAGTGCAAGTAACACGTGGACCGGATTTCATGGTGTTCTGTATGTGTGTGTGTGGGTTTGTGTGTGTGCCCACCTGGCTATCTCTCTACGGGTTACATAAGTAAGTGCAAACCCTTCAGGGGACTCCCTAAATCAGCATTCAGCTGGCACAGTGCTCCCACTCCTAGCTTTGCCTTTCAACTCCATCAAACAACCGTTCATTTATCTCTTCCTTCAACTGTACAAAACTGTTTTTGTTTTTTTTTCATTTTAATTGATTTACTTGTTTTCCAGATTAACTGGGTGACAAACAGGGCTTATTCGACACAAGCCCACACCGGTGCTGAGACAATTCCTTTTTTCATTCTGCATTTTCACAGTGAGGTTGTCTGTTGTTACGGCCGTCGTGATAGTATCTGCTGGTCAAAATTCTACAGTCAAAGAAAAAAAAAAAAAGAAAATATCTGTAACTGTCCGTACGCCTGGGCAGTTTGGTGACTGATGGGAAAAGTATTTGTGTGAAGGCAGAGGTATGAGCGGTGTCTCAGTCCTGTCTGTATGAGATTGCAGAGTAATAATCAAAGAGGTGGCATAGTGTCATAGTCATCCCCAGGCAGTTTTTTTCCCTCCCTGGGACAGACAAGACCAATTGGGCAAAGCTTGGAAGTCTTGGGCTGAGCTGATGTTGCGCTGCAAACACTCCATCCAAACTCCCCTCTGGGCTTCTCAAGGGCCGTCTATCCCACTCTATCGCATCACCGTAGCGACAGCTCTCCCTCGCTTCCTCATCAATCCCCTGGCCGGTCGCAGCTTCGCAATCTCACTGCCAGCTCCACAGCCAGTCAACAGCTGCCCAACAACGCCAGGCCTGACAATCGCTTACCCTGCCGCCTTCAAGTCTGTCAGCCCTGGACCTGTCAAATTACTGTCAGCGTAAACAGTCAGTGAGGGAGTGAAGGGAAGAAAGAAAAGAGGAAAGGGCGAAAGTGGATGGGAAAGGAGTGGAGAGAGCAGGGTGGGGCATGTTCAGTGGGATGAGATGGGGAGTCACACACACACACACACACACACAGCTCTGACATATATATCATTCTCGCTCCATCTTCTTCTGATGCTGGCGCTCGCTCACTCCCATCAACGTCCCCCTCCCCTCTCTTTCCCCCATCTTTCTTTCAGGTAATTCCCTTGGTCACATCAGTCCTACTCATCTCTCTGTGCTTTCCCTCCCCACATTCCTCCCTCTGCCCCTGTGCCACACATGTTCCATCTCTATCTCCGAGTCTCAAAGCGCCAGCTCAACATCACTTTGATTCAAAAAAAGGAAAAAGTAATGGGCAGAAAAATGAAATGACTTTGTGGGCCCTCACGCAAAACCGTGGCTCGCTCTTCGAGACAGGCAATATTCCCTCAATTATTGCCACTCACAGAACCCTCTTTGCCAGTGGATGAAGTTTTAATTCCAGGCACCCAATAAAATGGATGCCCTAGATATAATGTGGAAATAACTCTTCAGTGTTTCTACATTTGCATGACAGGACATGAGTGCTGCATGCATGCGCTGCACATATGAGTGGGTATGTTCTCATGTAATGCAAGTGAGTAGGAGGTGAAGCTTTATGTTTATCTGACTCTAGCCATGGCCTCCCAGCTGTGAACTAGCAGCATGTTTTATTCCTCACCGGAGTCTATTAATTCTCAATCACCTACATATTCAGCAGGCCTATGTATGTTCAGAACACATAAATGAGACAACATATCAATAATTCCTCAATTATTCATGCACCCTTTTCCATCTATTGATAAGAAATCAGAGCAATAAGTTTAACCCACTGCACCAATAATTAAGTTGTTTTTTTAAGACCACCCATCCACTACTACTGTTGTAACACTTCACGTATTAGTTAGTAGTTAACAGTTATTAATGCCAGGCTTGTGGCCTACTGGTAGGTGTAATTTCCCCTGAATTATGGACATAATATCTCACAGCAGACATTTAATGGGTTGATAGCCTTAAAAAGAAAAGCTTCTAGGTAATGAAAAAGTTGAGTATTGGCATTCACAGTGTGTGATGTTCTCTAGGTTTATCAGCATAGGTTTCAGCGAAACAGCCTCAGCTTTAGTCCCTTATAATCGGCCATGCATCAAGCTAACACAGAGGGTACAATGAGAGCATATTTATATCAGCTGACCAACTTAGCATTCAGCGCAGCACTCGTCAGGACTCATGTCCCTTTAAGTTCTACATTCAGCTCTACATGTAGTGGTTTTTTCATTTTCACTTCTCCTTCTTGTACTACTTGTAGGTATATCCTCTAGTACCAGGCTTAGTTCTAGTATTAGTGTAGTTGTAATTCAAGTTGTCACTTGTACTTACTTCCTTCTACTCATATTACTCATTTTACAGAGGTTATAGCTTTAGTTGTAGTTCAATTCCTTCTAGCTCAGAAATATGCTACCGTAGCTTATTGCAGTAACCATTTTTTTATTAATACTAGGTATACTGTATTTCTAGTACTAACTCTAGTTCTTGCTCCAACTAGGTTCAGTCTCTTTTCTCTATTGGAATCCCTTTGACTTTGTGTTGAAATGCTGAAGTCATTTGCTATAGCGACTAACCTCGGGCACTCAGATTTCTGATTGGTCAAGGGAGGGGAGTGGCCCCGTTGTGCATAGATGAGTGCTCAGATAATTGGTTGAGAGAATTGGGAGTCTTCAGCGGTCACTCTAACAGAAATGGGTCTAGCCAGCTGAGCTCCTGGCTCCTTAAGTGCCATTTTAACACATTCATCCCCCCAACTTTTAATTTCAATCAGACATTGAGGGCATACATGTGGCCCTGGCCTTCTGTCCGACACTGACACACATGTTCCATATGCACAGGAAAACGTTTGAGATACATATGGACGATTCTTACAAGTCATGCACCCTCACACTGACGACACAATAGAAATCTTTAAGATCCACATTGCTGACACACCAGAAAGAATAAACATTGAAAAGGATTTAACTCTGTCTCTGACTTGAAGAGAAGGTAGGACAGAGAGAGGCTTTGTCTTGGATGTAGCTGCTTGGCTATGGGGATCAATAGGTTTAACCAGGAGGGGCTTGGGTCTGTGGAGCAGGAAGAGACACAGGCAGGAGGTTAGGGGTGGACAGAATTGCCTGGATATGCTTTATTACTACCAGCAAGCTACTGTCTCCCATCAGGGGCGCAAGACGCTTAGGGGCTTGATAGGCTATACGCGTGTGTGTGTGTGTGTGTGTGTGTGTGTGTGCTGCGAATAGATATGTGTGTGCAAGTGCATGAACTGCATGTGACAAATATTAAGTTATAACCCAAGCTGTTTCACTTGCATGCTGATATTGTCTGATTCAACCTGGCATCTTTGAAAGACTTCAGAAAAGCCCACTGCTATTATTTCTATCTTGCTCTCCTTTGCCTAACCGTGTTCAAGCTATCACACAGAAAGGAACCTGAACTGTCTGCAGGAGCAGCAGGAAAGGAGAGGCAAAGGGGAACCAAATGAACACTGTAATGTCTATAATCCTTCCTATGCTTGGCAAAAAGTGAAGAGAAGGGGAGAGCGGAAGAAAAGGAATTTGAGTCAAGGTGACATGCAGAGAAAGGTGGATTAGACATCTACACAGGAGAGGAGAAAAAAAGGAAAAGTCAGTAGAGCAGTCGAAGCGATAACAGGCGGATGCAACATGCTGACCCGCCACACGGTAATGCCCAGGACCCATTGATGACATCACCCAGCTCAGGGCAAAGAGGTGCAGATAAATACATATGCACAATTATTAATGGATTAGGGGCAAGTTGTTGCAGCAAAACAGTACAGGGAGTGAAAACAAATGTACTGAGATACTTTGTTTATTCCTACTGAAACTTAAAGAAACCAGAGTAATTTAAGTCTTTGAGTTGTTGAAGTTAAGGTTGGCTTAACATCTTATGACTCCAAACAATCGGCGCTGTCGTAATTAGTTAATCAGATTTGGCTTTCATTGTTGGTTTATAAAATATGCAAACTTTCATCATTATGAGTAATAATAGCAGCAGAACTTACTGATCAGCACTCCTCATCTTGAACGGCAACAGAGGTTGCCTGTGTTTTTACAGCAGATGCAAATGAGCATGCATTGTTTTTTATTGATTTAGAGGACACGGTCTGAAGTGGATGCTGCCGTCTTTCCATGTGAGTTTTAACTTTCACCTGAATCAGACGGGTTCTGTACTGTGATCCCAGCACTTTAATTAAAATGCTCTCCTCAGCTCAATATGGAATAGATTAGTTGAGGTTTAAGCATAGACTGTGAAATTTAATTTGATGATATTTGCAGCTATAACAACTGAACAAGTAAACAGCTACAGACCTTTCTTATCATCCTTTCTATGTTCAAGCGTCATTAACATGCACAAAATGGAGGACCCAAACACAGACCAGAGACAAGAGAGGGTTCAAACAAAGGAAGTTTATTATAAATTAACCAGTATGTAACAGAAAATCACTCTACGTCAGAGGTAAAATGGCAACACTGAAAATAACACATGACAGGGGGATTGAA
>JAUMHF010000017.1:17552784-17641477 GCA_032359275.1 Microctenopoma steveboyesi | reverse complement strand
TTGAGTATGAACTGACAAAGGAAAGGATGAAGTGCAGAGGCTTAAATGGAGAGGAGACTGATTGATAATGAGGCACATCTGGAAATAATGAGGGAGTGATTAAGGTGAGGAAGGAACAAACATGAGGGCTGGAGGAGACATGACACTGACATCAAGTGGTTTTTGGGTTGACACCTTAAAAGTGTTCATTGTCTCTTTGCATTGTTTTGTGTACATTACCAGGATGCCATGTTGCTGTTTTCAGCAACGTCTAGTGATACGATAGAGATTCAAATTATTCGAAGATGCATTTAATCAACCACGACCTAATCATTTCACCACATTGTATTTTATTTTAGTGTGCTTCCAAACCCGTTGCATTTATTTAAAAAATTTCAGATCGAGCCGATTTGCTTAATGCTTTTTGTACTTATTCAGAGAAAAATAAGTTTCATGACAAACGTCATTTTAAAAACACCCAATATAGAGTTGGGATATGAAAACAGTAGCTTTTATCCAATTTGCTGTCTGTGTCATTTTTGTTGACATGGGAATAGTTAATGTGTGCAGCGGTATTTGGAATTGGGATATGAAAGTACATGAAAACCGCACACCACGAACAAAACTAATGGGATTTGCTTAACTATGAAACTCTAAGAGTATAAACTGCCTTTCAAATCAATCTGTGCTGCAAACTCCTACGCAGCTGACAAATCAACAAGTGCAACTCACCAAGTGTCTGAGCTGTCAAACCTGCCTTAAAACAACAGGAGCCTCAAACACGCACATGAATGACTTAAACAGTTTATACTCTGCTCTAATTTTCCCATTTAACTCTGTGGGTGAAATGAGCGAACGGAATCAACTGCCAAGTGTTGCTCGGCTTGTCTTAAAGATGGCACCGAAAAAACAAAACTAGCTTCACAGATGTGTGATTCTTTTTTTAAAATATGCATGAGCGTAATGATTTTAAAATGGTTTAAAGATCTGGATCCATCCAAACAAATTTGGCATCACGCTGTGCATTGAGGGGGTGTCATTGTACAGCTGTTCCAACTCAGGGATAATCCAACAAGTTCTAGCATCACAAAACAGCACAGTGTTCATGAATACAAACTGAATGTTCCTGCTCATACACACACAGAACTGCATGTATGGGGATTTTAATCATTTGACCATAAACGACATGTTAGTCACTAATTTAGTTTTTCTTTTTAGGAAATACAGCAGTTGAAAAATGTAACTCCCAGATTACAAAGTAAATGCTGAAGAGCATTTCAAAAATGAGCATATCCTGTTATATATATAATTCACACATGTAGTTTAGTCCATAAACTAAGATACATCTTGTATATGAACTGAGACCTATAAGACCTAAACTCATACATTACTAAGACATACATTTCATCACCTAATTAATCTGAAGCACAAAGAAATGAGATGTTAAGACCTTTGTTGTCCTTGAATTGTTGAAGCCAAAGTGAATCTAAGGCAGAGTTGAGACCTGGACAGTGTAGAAGGCTGTGGAAGGTTTTAGTTCCATTACAGGGGCTAAGCGAGGCTCGGGCCACTGCACTTCTGGATTCCAAGCACGCTTCTCATTTGTCAGCTCTGGGAGAATGCCATAATAGTGAATGAAGGTAGTTTTTGGAGTGTGTGTGTGTGTGTGTGTGTGTGTGTGTGTGAGACGAGGCGAGGTGCGGTGTGTTGTAGGGGGAGAAAGTGAATGACGGTATAAAAAATATTTGCAGATGGATGTTGAAACAGCCATACATCCTTGTTAAACCCCCTGTCTCCACAGGGCCAGAACACTGCCCTTATCTCCCAAACACACAAATACCAACACACAATACACAACAAGCAAGCCATAGTTAAACTTTAAAACATTTTTGCTGTGGCAATGAAGAATTAAAACACACACAAAGACAAACAGAATTCGTACAGCACACACAGTGTGTATGGGCATCAAACTAAATGTGTCCCAGTGTCAAGTACTGAAGATTTAATAATTTAAAAGTAGTTATTTTACTAGTTTTGGGCCATATTTTATTCAGAAAACATCTTACACAGTACCTTTCTGTTAAGACTAAATTAATCATCTGTTCACTGGAGAGTCTGGTTGTTTTCTGAAACAGAACACAGGACTAAGAGTCCGCTGTAACACTCACAGCTTGGTGAGGCCGCAGTGTTTATTTGAACTAATGCTAATGTCGCCATGCTAACATGCTCAAAGTCACTGGTGTACAGCCATAAATACAAGCACACAGCAGATGAGAATGTCTTTGTCAGGAAACAAATTTGAACCTGATAAACCATGAATGTGTGTATCGAATTCCATGGCTCTCGGTCCGTAAGACGCTTTATGGCTATTTCAGTTTTGACCAAAATAGGTGGCCGATCAATCGATTAAAAAGGGTTTCCTTGTTTTATTTATTGCCAAAAACAAAAAAAACAGCCGTCCATCCCACAGCAACCACTAGCGAAATCCACCTCCAGCAACCCTAGCAGCCTACTGAGTCATGCACTTTCCCATAATACAAGCCTCTTGCCCTGCCGAGAGCTGGCACAACTACAGTAAAGCAAACAAAGGAACAAATGGCTGTTCCAGACAGCTCGTGTTTGCATCTGCATTCATTACCTCTCATTTTTGTGACACACAAATCTTCTCATGGAGCAGCCCGTCATAAGTGCTGCTTATGACAGGCTTCACCGTGCCATAACACCGGCCTTCAGGGCTCCCTGTATCCACGGATGAGACAGTCAGAGGTCAGTAATGAATATACATGTGTGGTCTGCAGTGGAGATGATACTGAGAGAAATAGAGCGAGGGAGGAAGATGAATATTAAGTTAACGTGCTGAGCATGGTAGGGCTAGATTCCCAGTTCCCTAGTCACAATGTCCTCTGCTGTTAGTCTCTGTCTGGCTTGTGAACATAAATATTTACATGGCTGTCATGGTCAAGATTTATAGGGTATTCTCCGCTCTTTCCTTAAGAGAAATGTAAAATGCTCTACTCCCTCTTTTCTTTTACAGAGGTAGGTTTCTTTTTGCACAATGGCAATGAAATTCTTGTTTGCTCTGGGATGACTTCTCAGCCCTGTTGTCTCTGTAGTGTATACTGAGTGCATGGGGTGTGAATATTGTCTCATTATATTGACAGTTCTCATCCTTGCCAGTTTCAATAACCAACATTCAGCAAAAGAAGTGCTGTAATATAAACAGTTTGGATATTTCCAACTGGTGAGAGAGAGGCAACAGAAGCAATAAAACACAAACAATATACTTATTGTCTTTCTTTGTAATACTGGATGCAATAACAATACACATCAGGCTAACATGCCTGGTGTGTATTTCTCTGTATGTCCAGAAGAGCTAGAAATGTTTAACCATTACTGGAATATTCTCAGTTGAAGCAGCCCCAATGCAAACACCTTTTTTTCTCTCTCTTTCTACTCCCTAATTTGCTAATGCCAAATCTATTTTGTCATGTAACATCTCTGATAGGTTGGCATGTAATTAACTCCTTGGCATGCTATGTGGGTTGTCATTTGCATGGTAATAAATCCCGGCTTCTTATTGTAGGTGAGGGAAGCATACTAGACTGTGTGCGTAGCGTCAGCAAACATCCCTGTCTACCCCTTATCAACTCCCCCGACTCCAACCTGTTAGGTCCGAGAGGAGAAATTGAGATTCCCATGTGGCAGACCATACTGATAGAAGACTGCGTTCAGTTTTTTTAAATGTATTTAAAAAAGAGCTGCAGCGAATGACTCTTTCAGACAACTGGCTGCTATTAATGTGTCGGTGCAAATGGAGCCTTGTATTTATTTGTACCCACCAGCCTTCTGCCACTCGTTGCAGTCACCTCCTTTTGTCCACATTATCACTTTTGAGGCTCGTCATTCCTGCCACTTATATACAGTGTTTCAGCAAAAACCATAAAGACGAAACCAAAGCGAAGTGTGTTTAAGTATGTGTATGTTTGTGTCCCTGAGTGCACATAAAATACACTAAAGAGATGAGGCATTTGGGACAAGCGTGTGCGCGAGGGGGGTGTGAGGTGATTATATGTGTGTGTTTTGAGAGATGGATGAATGGAGTAAAGATTGCACTCATCTGTCGTGGTACAGTGCTCCCATCAGGTCTAATGAGTGTGCCGGGGTGACCTCAGTCTCGTAGGTTCACAGGCCTGATTAAACATCGTCTCAGAGTCGGCTCAGGGGATGCCGGGCAGACCAGCGCCGGCTCCCCTTCTCTCCCCCTTCGTTGCTACCCTCCATCGTCCTAATGGCTTCTTCTGATCTAACCCCATTTATCTCTATCACCTCCTGCACACACACACACACCCACACACACACATATATATATATATATATATATATATATATATATATATATATATATACATACACATGCACACTCTACTGGTGATAGTCTTTTTTGTTTGACTGTCATCTGTTATTATCGACATTTGTTCTCCTGGCTCGTGTGTTTTTATCATTTTTGTTCAGCGGTTATGTTTCCTTCTGACAGTCAACCATAAATATGTATGTGCTGCTTAGGAGCGTCCGGAATCCACATCTTCTAATACCATCTTTCTATGTTTATTCAGAGCTAGAAAGCCATAATGAGGCTGAGGTTGAGGGATGATGATTAACTGCAACAGGATCCAGGAACTGGCGTAACTCACGATAAGACAGCTTTCTGTGGAGACTTTGATATATTTGGCTGTAAGGTGCAGAATATCGGCTGTGCCTCTGAGCTGGAGGGCATGCGGGGTCACGAGTCGGAGACATGCAGTTAAGACGAAGCCAGCCAGTGCGTTTTAATCTTTCTCTCTTCACTTTGATCTCAGTAACTTCAGTCGAAGCTCGCTCAAATCATCACCAAGACATTTTAAAGGGTTGCAATTAGGGCCAAATAGCCCGCTATTTATCAAGCTCCTTTCATGTCCACCATTTTATTTTATGAAAGCAATCGATTGTCTCTGTGGCATAGAGACGCAGCCCAACCTCTGCTTGTGCTCCTAGGTGAAAGCAATGAGTGCAGTCAGGCTGTTGCTCCAGCAGTGAGTGAGAGAGATAGAGGGTGATTTGGCTGGCTGGAACACCATGACCGACACTTCTTTCACATTTACACCAGAGTAATCAGACAGCCCAGTCTGGTAAAAATATAGCAGCTAGTCAAAATGCCAGGGGCGCCGGGCATCTGTGTTTGCATTCAGGGTGGGGCTCGGCAGTTTGAAGGGAGATTGAAAAATAGAGGGAGAAAAATAGACAGCGGTCAGAAGGAGGAGAGCAAAAGATGGAGAAAGAAGTGCCAGGAAGTGCTACAGATGTGTGTTGTTTATTTACTTATGTGGTATTTACGTCACCGCTCCAGAGAAGTGCGCCACTCCTTTGCAGACAGACGGTAACGGGAGGGACATGTGGCCGACACAGACTTAGACAAAGAGGAAGGCAAGCTGCGCGCGTGGAATACGCACACTTTCACTCACACACACACACACACACACACACACACACACACAGACGTAAATACAACTGGGATTTGTTCATCACAACAGAGGCCTGTTCAGAAAATGATGTACAAAACAAGCTCTGTTTATCAATATTTAAATCCTTGAACTATAAAATGAGATATATTTAATGCATAAAATATACATGTACTCACAAGATTTGGTCTGCAGTGAAAAAAAGTGTGTGTTTTTTTCCATGGCAAGTATTAAAGCAGTCTTAACATGCATATTTATTAGCAGCCTATATTAACACAAACAAGCAAATTATCTTATATCCACATTGAGGATACACACACCGAGACGGACAGAAGCACAGCAGAGCTCCAGCAGCGCAGGGCAGAGGAGGAGGCTGCAGGGCCCTGACCACATAATCATCTCCTAGAGAGTGATCATCAAGGCCTCCAACATCACTGCACAAATACACCAACCCCGGACCCCCTGGCATGAGGGTAGGAAGGAGGGGCGAAGACAAAGAGTGTTTACAGGGAAAGGAGAGGAAATAGAAAGACAGGGGAAAGAGAGGGAGAGAAAGGAAATTAAAAAGTGGATAGCAGAAAGAGAGAGGGAAAATGGAGTCTGTGGGTATGGGGGGTAAAATGAGAGGTGCACAGAAAATTAGGAGATAGGATGGAAGACTATAAAGCTTGGGGTTATAGAAAGAATAGGTAAAAGAAAGAGGGAGAAAAAGTCCAATTTATAGATGGACAGATGCTGGCCCGGAAAGGAAAAACGAGAAAGAAAATAGGAGGATAGAGAGATATTTCAGTCTATTTGGATGGACGGTTGCAAGGGTGGGAGCAGCAGCAGAAGGTGGGGGTCCATTTACAGGAGAGAAGAAGCGAAAGAGACAAAGAAGTGAGGGAAAGTCATTAAGCAAAACGAGGAAAGGAAAGAATTTGAGGTGAAAATTGGGCTGTGGAGGAAAGAAAAGCAAACGGGATGAGAGAAATAGCTAAAAACAAAACGCCAGAGAGTGTCTGTTTTCCACACATGTACAGCAGAGTTGCCCTGGAAACCCCAGCCACTTGGATTATGAGCTGATTAGTTGCCCTCCTCCTTGACACCCCCCCCCCCCCCTTCCTCCACTCAACAGGGTGGGTGCATGCTACCTGGAGCACGGTCTGATTAACAATCGCACCACACACAGTCTTCATTCAATCACATACATACAACAAACTTACTTTTTACTCTTGGATGCCCATTGTACTGACTCCGAGCCAATACCTTTCTATGTCAACATCTCAATCTTTCACTCCCCGCTGGACTCCCTGCCTCTCCCTCTCTCTGTCTGTCTGTCTGTCTGTGTGTGACGTGGTAGGGTGCTAATCTTGGCCCTTATCTTCGCCTGCAGGTATGCTCACATTCCCCCTCTCCACAAGCACCTTATCTGCCATCACTGTCAATCAGAGCAGATCAGGCTACCTACAGCTGAGTCCACACGACCTCCTCTCCTCCCCTTGCCCCCGCCAAGCAGCCTCCCTACATGTCCATTACTAACATTAACTCCATGCAACCCTCAGTGTGCAGAAACGTCCACACACCTCACATACTGCACACAAGCACACGTGGATAGAGAACAACATCTGTGAGAAGCAGCAGCTTTTCTTACAGTAAATTAGTAAATTTGACTCATTCTTTTGGCATCTGTCCTGCACGGAAACGACCTTCCTCATTTGTTAGTCTCATTACCATATTTGACCACTAAACTAAACTTATCCGTTCTTTTGCATGCTCACCGGGGGTGAAATTTAATTTAGGTTAAAGTTCTCCTCAGGGGAAAGGAGCCAAAGCGCAGCAGTAATTCAGTGGTAAGTACTGCAGTAAAAGAGCATGGACACACTTTTGCAGTGGCTGTTTACAGTACATGTATTACAGGTTTGATATTATTTTCACTTACAGAATGTTGTACATACAGAATGGGAAATAAAATCAATAAATACAATACTTTAAAATGGCCTTTAAAACTTACAAGTGAGTAACATATGTCTTTTTTTGTCTTTTTGTTTTAGTCTGAGCTGATGCAAGGTGCACTACACCTACCTACGGTCCCAGCAACTCACCCAATCTGTTATCATCACTGGGTTGTCATTCACAACATTGTGACATAGTTTTGATTCGAACACTGTTGACACACTCCAGCCCTCCAATCATGCAGGCCCAGTGACCTCCCACCTGTGATCACGCTGGTAAACCCACCCACCAAAACACTGTGCACACAGTCCTAATTCACACACCCACCCACTAATCAGAAGCAATAATTCAGACTCGCAAACCTCACCGCGAGGGCAGCCGCACTGCAGGTACAACAAAAGGAGAAAAAAAGAAAATAGCACAAATCCCTTTTGGGCAGGTTTAATATTTTTAGGCGAGGGCACTTTTATGTGGGGGCAGGTGTGCCTTGGTTCCCTAATGCTGAAGTAATTGTAGATAATGGAGTTTTTAGGACAGCTACTGATGTGGGTTTAAGTAGGATTTGAGTAGAGATTTATGGTGGAGGGAAAACGGGCGGACGGGCAGGAAAGTTGGAGAGGTGCAAGCATTTGGGAGTGAAGTAGGAGGTGCAAAACGACATGTGGGAGAGGCAGGTCTGCCTCAGCTTATCCCAGCAAAAAGTGAGTAAACGGGAGGAATGGGGAAAGGTGAAATAAAAAAATGTCTCAATCTTCTTCCAGAAAAAGCTCTGGGATTGAGAGGGTAAAGAAAATTAACTCATCCATAGTTTGGTGTGAAACGAGACTGTCTGGCCCAGTGCTTCTCGAGAAAAGGGGGTTATAGAGGGCACAAGCTGGATGACTAATTGGGGAAGAAACGAAATGAGGCTTGACTCAATCTACACCCTTGAATCAACTCTGCCCTACAGTACGCATCAAATGGGCTCCCTAAGTGGTGCTTTTCCATTGATTATATCCGTTCAATGTTACGCTCCAACTCCTTGTTGGAGATATTTGACAGAAAAAAATGAGAGGAGGATGTAAAAAGGGGCAGAAATACCAGTCGATGCGTAGTAGGGGCAAACCAGAAAAGTAGGAGTAGGAGCAGTGAGTGAATAATATCATATAAACAGATAGCCATGAAAGCTATTTGAGAGAAAGAGAGAGAGAGGACAGTGTGTGTAAAAAGTGCGCTCAGCGCACCGTAAATGCAGTGGTGCATGGCACTTTGCCTGGCATGGCACTGACACTTTATGAGGTGTGGAGGGGCCATCTCCCTCGCCTCTCTGCCAGTTTTAATGATACAGTTTAAATGGAAAAGCTGGAGCTTTAGTCGACACCAAGGACTCCACTCCCTCTGGTCCACACACACACACGCAAAAAGCTAGACAGGCACAAATAAGTATGTACTCATATGCACACAGCCAAGTTCACTAATACACACCCCTGTGGAATTTCTACTTAACTTTACAAATCAACAAATGACATATTTCATCTGTTTGAAAAGTCTGAATCTGCAAAATGGTATTAGTATTACGTTTATACTTAAAAACATGCAAATATCTATCTAATAATATAAAAACTAACCAATGACAACAGCAAATGTTTACTAGAGAAATAAAATAATCAGCATCTAATGATCAAAACAAATTTCTGTGTATTAACTATGATTTTATTTTAGGATTCTTTTTTTCTGCTGTATGTTCTGCTCACTTTCCAACACTAACACATACATATGTGCACGTACACATGCTATACAGACAGATGATAGGCCTGGGGTATAGCCTTGAATGAGACTGGGGAGTGACAGCTATGAAGCCGGTGGGTGAAGCTGAGTGTCATTGCTGTGAAGCCTCCTCAGATGTGCCCCGTGTGTCTGGCCAATGTGCAGACAGAAGAAAAGGTTTCTCCCCACACCCCTCACCTATCACTGTAACCTCTCACAGGAGAACATACTACAGTAGTGCATTATTGATCTGACAAAGCTGTGTGCGTGTGTGCACAGGTATATGTCTGAATGCGCCTGGATGAGATATGTGCTCGCCAGCCTTGTGTACAAGTGACTGCGCTGTGCGAACATTGGTGATGTGTGTTGCATTGTTTGTGCGACTGTGGTGTGTGTGTGTGTGTGTGATAGGGAGGCAGCTATGAGAGCAAGGCATTAATAAGGAAGAGGTGAGGTGTTAGCCTTGGTGCTATTTCTGACACCTCACTGTCAGAGACTTCCTCTGCGGTGGCGGGCATGACTGAATGGAAACTAGCAGGGGCCTGTGCACTCTCATTCCACCTTTCACTTGTCTGTTTCACCATCTCTCGCTGTGCACCTGTCTATAATGAGAAACTCTTCTATGAGGGGTCATTATTACAGTTACAATTGTACTTAGTTTATAGTGAATGGTATAGAGAGAATACAACATCATGTCCACAACTCTAGCTCTGGACATTATTATTATTATTGTTGGTGATTGGATTTTATTGGTGATAATATATTATCAGCTGCTAATATGTACATTTGTCATTTGTTCATTGGTCATTAAAAGAGCTCTTCCTAAAGTGTTGCCAGGTTCAGGACTAAATCAGATTCCCTCTCTTATTTCCCCTTATGTTAAAGATAATCCATACAAAAAAACTGGAAGATCTCTTCTGACACACTTTGAAGAGATCTCTACTAACTCACTATTGTTGTCAAACAAAAATATAAATGCGTCACTTAATTTGTTAATGATCACTGCACACGAAGCATGAGCTGTAAGACTGAGGTATAAAGCTAAGATGACTTTTAATTTGAAGTGTCTTATGGGTAGAAATAAAAATAGCAAATGTTGTACTCCAACTTTATTCAATGTGACAATTTGAGATGGTGGAAGCCTTATATTTCCTAATTATTTTGCAGTTTAAAGGCAGACTTTCCTTTTTGTCCTTTAATGTTGCTCCATACATTTTAGTATCAGTCAATTACTGGTGACTGATCATGCCAAAAATACATCATCATACAGCATCAAACTGCCCCTGTGCTTGAGTTTCAGTCTTCCTGGCTGATTCTATTGCTTCACTGCCCAAAGGCCTTTTATGGCACAAATACGTACAGGCAGCAGTTATTCCAGCGCTAAGAGAGATCAAACACAGTTTACTTTACTTTTACTTATCCAAAGCGACTTACAAGGAGCTAGCGCTGCGGGTCTGGCTAAAGGACACACCTGGTGGGGGACGGACTAGACCAAGTTTTGAACCTACGACCTTTCTCAAGCCCTCTGGAATAGAAGGGTGAAACGTCATCAAGAAACCAAACAAGTCCAGTTGCTATTGGATAAACATTTTTGAGATATCTAAAACAGAGACAACTGCTACTATCACACGTAGACACTGTACATGTTAAGAATCTGCACATAGCTGCCTAGTCCCAAAACACGGAAGAGAAACTCTCAGAAACATGGATAGTATAGTGTATAGACTGACTCATAGGAGCTCAGAAACAGCAGTTATTCCCAGTGCAATAAAACAGCAGACTAACTAATGGAACCACCCACACACCAAACATACTTTTTATCACACACCACCTTCACAAACAAACACACACACTCTCTTTTTGTCCCAGCCCACTCATTGCTCGTTAGCTGCTACATCGGGTGGTTGTTTTCCGCGTTGCTGCCGTGACACAGTCTGGCTGCTGCTCTGCTGAGAACCGCAGCGCCGAAAATACTCCACTTAACAAACTCTTCTGATTACAGTTTGACTTTCTCTGTGTCTCCTCCTCTCCCTCCTGTCTTTAATCAGCATGTAAACAAGTGCAAGGTCATTTTCTTTCTTAAACGAAATGTGGGGAGATAAGAGGAGTGTGGTGTAGTTAATCCTTTGGACACGCTGATGGAGGAGTTTGTCCTGGTGATGCTGGAGTGTTAATTATGCAAGAATGCATCTCCTCTCGCGATCCCTCCTCCTCTGTCTCACTCATGATGACTCATCAGTTTATCTCTTTTCCTCTTTTGCTCTTTTCCTTGTTCTCTGGCCCTTTTTTTCTCCCCCCTCCCAAAAATGTCAGACACCCTATTACATATTTTAAAGTCCTAAAATGTGTGTGTGTGTGTGTGTGTGTGTGTGTGTGGATCTTTTTCAAAGGTTTACACTTGTCCATGTGTGATTAACTACGGTGTTTGATAACTCAAGCTGCCAGAGCGATTTGCTGAACTCAGCAACATCATGGTTTCTTTACTCCCGGTTTAGTCTTTGAACAAATATGTGCAGATTGCCAGGACATCTTCTGTGATTGCCACAAGCAGACGTGAATTGCAGTGAGAGGCTACTAACTTACCTGACAGGAAGGCAGGGAGAGAGGCGGCAGCGGAAATGGTGAAGGAAAAAAGGAAAGGAAAGGAAAGAAGAAGAAGAAGAGAGAAACAAAAAATAATAAAAAAAAAATAGTTTAATGTTCAGCAGTTTGAGTAAATGGCATTTTTCAGTTAGCACAAACTCCTTGTAGGGTGTCTGCTCCTGTTGCTCTTTAAATCTCATTGTCTACATCTAGACTGAGACATCACAGAACTTTAGAGGCAGATTTTTACCTTGATCTTCTCCAAAGGAATGGGATGAGAGTTAATTACCCTAATCCACAGCCATTTTTTTAATCATTCCAGACACACAAATATTCATTTTTGTTTTTCTTTTATTTCCTTTTCCAATTGTTGCTGCCAAGCAGCCTGATCTTGATGCAACAGGAACTTTGATGTTTAATTGGTTTAGGAAATGTCATATTCCAGCACGCGGAGACAGCGATGCAGTCTGCGTAGAGAACTAAAAGCATCGTTCTTCGAGGTATGACAGCGCCTCATTTCCATCTTTCTCCACTATTTGTCAGACTTCTTCTCTTCTTCTCTTCCCCAGTGAAGCAGCAATGTTAACAACGCTGTCCCCACATTTACCAGTTCTGCCTCAATACACCTAAAGAAGTGGATAAATTAGCGCAGGAGAGCGTGCATGGCAGAGTCCGACTCCACCTGTCACTGTGGGGTGGGTGGGGGGGCACGTGTGGATAAGGGGAAGGGTGCAAAGGAACTGCTCAGATTTTAAACCAATCCATCCAGTGCGGCTGATGTTCATGGCGTGAAGAAGGGTGAAAGGTATGCACACCCAAACCTAATTACAGATACATGTGCAGAAAACTCTGGGATTGTTCTCACAGTTATAAATGTTTTTGAACTTTTTAAATCTGTTGTTTTAATACAGCGTCAAGCTGTGCGTGTTTTCACCTGGGCATCAATCTGTTTTACTGTGTTGCACTGTATGTTCAGGATCTAGAAGATGGGTCTGGCTGTTGCCATCCTCTGAACACCCAAACTCCCCTGCCCTGCAGCCTTTAGAAAACATTATCTCCCCTTCTCATCTGTCTAGTGCCTCTGGCCGGACATATTTATAGGCTGGTTAAGGACGCTCTCAAAATCAACTACGTTTGTGCCCTGTTCACATTCAGCAGTGAAAATGCCAGACATTCCACAATGTCCAATGTCCACCTGCCTGCCAGGATTTACATTTTCTTCTCTCCAAGGTTGAAAATCCCATCAGATGGAACAAAATTAATTTTTGTGCAATATTCAGGGCCACCAGCCACATCAGGAGACAATGCAGAGTGCATCCGTCAATTGTGATTCCATTCACTCCCTAATCGGCAGCATGGCCGTGCACGGTGCAGCAGCATAGTAAATGCTTTCATCCCAGTGGGATAGAAAACAATGGCCCTTTTTAATTTCTCTTCTAAAACACATAGCAGAAAGAAAATGATACAGACATAATTGATGAAGGGGAGAGGATGGGGAGCCTTAGCATAGGTCTCACATCCACTGCCAATGTGTTTGTTTTTTTGTTTTGTTCTGTTTTTTCTGCTTCATAATGGCAACTGCTCAGGGGCACCGGAGGTTGACAAATCTGGTGGGGAGGACAAATTGATCAGCAACAGAACACAATTTATCCCTTGAATGGGTAAAGGCCTTGTGTGGTCTGAGTGATTATTTCAAACCGCAGTATGTCTGTCCATGAATGGACCCACTGGAGACACTGTGACACGGCAACATACACCTACACAACTCTCACTGGGAATACTACTCTCAATCAATACATATGAGACACGTGAGAATAAAGAAAGGAGATTAGGCAGGTTTGTTCAACAGTCACCTAACACTGCATACATTTGAATGTGCATATGTTTTATTTCTATGCATGTGTGAGCCTGCATCTTTTACCACCTCAGTTCCCCTGAGAACACAGTGAAAAGAAGTCACTCTTCAGTGAACAAAAGTCTGCTTTAATAGAGTAGAACAATATGAAACAACAATCTGTTTGAGAACATTTTCTCACCTAAACTTTCTTCTTTTGGTTATGCATCCTTACTCTCCTCTCCTCTCCACGTGATGTGTGAGTTTGAGTAAAAATAACAACAGTTGCTAATTCTCAGAATGCTGTGAGCCGCAGACAAAGACATATGGCAGGTCTATGGTGGCCGCGTCTGTGGTGTGATGGAGGGACGAACTGTCAGGAGCATGGACGCGCTCGACCATGGCAGCATGCTTAGTGCCACACACTACTGGTATTGCACAATCTCCCCCTGACCCATTTTTGTGTTACACACTCTGAAGTCAATTTTCTGCACATTTCATGCAAGGAAGAAGCTGAACAAATGTGAGAAACTCATACATTTTTCAACTCACAGTGGAAGCTGATACCTTCCAGTTTATCCCCTAAAATGTCACAAGAAACAAGTAGAAGTTGGCACTTTTTACACTGTTGTCCTTTCCTGCTTTGTCATCAATACTCGAGTCGGGTGCTACTGCTACTCTCTGAAAACCAAAAAAATGTGAATCCCTGAACAGCAGCACCTACATAAATGACAACTATACAGTCGGGGATCCCATATTCAACATATTCCACAGAGACCGTGCGGACAGAAGAGAGAGGTGGTGGAGGTGGTACTGATGTGATTACAAAGGCATTGAGGAAAAGTAACAAGAGAGTACAAGTGCATGAGGCACAAAGAAAAGCTGGATCTTTTTGTAGACATTTTTAATTGGCTTTTGTGCTTCAGTAGCACCCAATTAGCATGCTTGTTACATGTGAACCGCAAAAGCTAATTGGCCTGAGAGGAGAAAGCCACATGGCCCTGAAGGAAGAAACTGGGATTCATTTGAAGATTCAATAGCTCCAATAGCAGCACATTGGGAGGCTATTAGGAAAATAGTTGTAAATAACATTATGGTGCTGCAATAGTAAATATAATACATTTCCTTATGTTTATTGCCAGATAGTGTTTTAAAAGAAACAAAATAATGACTGTAATAAAGTTTATAGCCAGTCAAAGAGAATTATTTAGCCATCAGTGCTGTGATCAACAGCGAACCTGATCTACACAAATGTAAGAGGTAAGCGCTAATGGGTTGTGCATCAACTACAGTTTGGCCCATGTCTGTGTGTAAATGTCATAGGAATTAATTTTATCTGGAGGTAAATCAGTCACAGGCATGACCTAAGCTGTCCACATACAGCACCACACTGCCCTACATCGCGGAATATGCTGAATGCGCAAGTAAACACAACAGCACTACGAGCGCACCAAGGGCAAGAGGCTGAATCTCTGATTACATTTACTGTACAAACTGTAGCAGCAGGATCTGATGCACAGGACATCAAGAGCTCATTATGCTCTTTACATGCAATTAATCAAACATTGTAAACAAAGCTTGCTTCAGCCACAACAGACAGAGCTGAATTCCCTGGTGGCAAATCAAATGCAGCACACGCAGCGCAGTGACTAGTAAATAACCTCATTTGAATTATGGAAGATGTAAAAGTCACAGTGAAATCTGGAGATGGTATAAGAGTCAAGTCTTCCTGCTGATACCTCACACATAAAGTACAGTACAATTGCTGCCTCACTGTACGGCCTTTAGTCTCCTTTAATAAAATGCACACAGCATGTTGCTATGAAAATATGCACTGAGCAGCATAAGTGAGACAACTATGTATTGTAACAATTTCATTATCACATAAAAGACACAAAAGGAGACATACAGCTCATTCACCAAGATTATTTGTATGTATACATTTTGTACGGAAACATCTACTACAACTCAGTGTCCAACAAATGTGGTCCAATGTGTGGAATGTAAATAAGATTTCATTCATTTTCACTTGGATGCCAGCGACATGCTTCAAAACAAATCAAAACGTTGTGTGGTTAAACATCTCACCACTGGAACAAAGGAAGAAAAAAACAAGTCTCCCCAGAAGTAAGGAGGGTGTGAGGCTTAAGTTGTTTGTCTTGTCCGTGTCCTTGTCCTTGTCTCTGTGAAGGGATGCATGGACAAGCCAAACAACTTAAGTGCAATGTTTCTCAACATAATTGAGGATTTCATCATATGCATATGCTGTGTGCACTATCATTAAAATATTCTGACAACAAGTTCTCTTTTTTATCATAGACAATTGTGTTAAGAGTGGTTTTATATTATTTTCTGCAGCTAGTACCATCGTTTCATTCATTAAGTCACTCAAAAATATTTAAAACGTATTTAAGCAAGTTGATGTAATTTCATGTCACTAACTTTGATTTTTCCTGTCTCCATCATAAAGACCAGTAAAGAATTTGAATGAACTACAAGGATTCAGGAAATACAGTCACTCTGTTGACTGATGTCCGCTTGACAGATTTAAACAGTAAAAACCAGGCCACTCACTATTTTAATCCAATGACTAAGAAAGGGTTTAACCTGAGTGTTGGATGAGAGATACACAGTTCTGTTTGTTTATGTCATTTTATTTGTCCTCACTAGAAGTTTTTGTATAAGACAATGAAAGTTGTAATAAATACGTGTTGGATTTTGTTAATTTTTTTTCTTGCATGAAATGGATACTGTACATAGCATTGACTGCATTAGCAAGAAGCTAATCACTTATTGGTAAAAAAAAGCAATATCTGTCCAAAACAACATTTAGGTCTAAGTCTAATGTCCATGATGTCATCTTCTAATCTGAAGGCATTCTTCTGCTTTCTCTAAGTTTAAGCTCGTGCACATTTGGGAGAAAAGGATACAGAATGATGGCATTAGGCAGATGACAACACCAAATTGTCACTGAATTCATATAACACGACTGCTATTGGAAATGTAAATGTCGTTTCCAAACTCCTGTCTTAGGTACTGAGGGTTATTTTGTTCAGTATGTTTTATTTTCAGTTTTTCTTCATTTTTTTGAGAGTTAAAGAGATGATATTTTTAAATGCCACATAAATCCATATTTTGAGTTGCCTGACAGTCACACATTTACAACCAGACTGCACCATTATATCTGTAATGCTGTGTGGAGTAGCCACTGAAATGGCAACATTACGCAACCAAGCATTTCAAACCATCAGGCCGTGGCAATGACGATGAGGCTTGTCTAAAAGTGTAACCTGTCTGTCTCCTTCTCCCGTTTTCTCTCTCACTCTGTCTCATACATGCATGAACACACACCCAGAGAAAGACGGGACATCTTTATCAGCCTTCTGTATGCAGGCTGTGCTCATGAGATTCTGGCACTGACCCCTCGCTGTGAGCTGTGCAGGGGAAATGTTTACCCAAACCCCACAGAACATACCAATAACCTCTATTTAGATAGGAGACAAACATAGAGGGATGTCCCTCTATGAGGGCAATAAAGACAGGAGCACCTATTCAGGACCATCATGACAATCATCTCATTAAGAAGCTGCGGGACGCTGGTCTCTCAGGGACTCTCTCCCTGCACGGTACCAGTGTGACAGTCTGACATTCAGCGAAGTACCTACGATATACAATGAAGCATAAACAACTGATTAGCCCAACAGTTAGAAACTATTTCTAACAACGTCTGCCCTCAGCCTCCCCTAACCCTCCCCCTTTACAAACCTTCATAACAGGTTTCCCAATCCCTGCTTGCTTTTTTTCAACCTCCTGTCTTATCCTTGTTATCTTGATCTGTCTTGTCATACTGCTCTCCCTCCCTGGAGAATTAGAAGAATATCCTGAGGCTCTGATTAAAGCCCAAACACAGGAGGGTGTCTTGGTATGTGGGGAAAGAAAGTAGGGGGGGGGGGCTGGGCACTAGAGCAGCTTCTCTTTCTTGGGGCCCTGTGGGTGTAATTCAGTCACACCTTGATAATTCCCCTGATGTATAAGTCAAATCCCACTCACGCACATCAAGTATCGATAGACAACACAAGCTCATGCTCATCCCAGATTGAAGGTCTCCTCCTGGGTGGGCTTAAGAGCCCACTGCTGGGTATATTCTACCTGTGTTGTTTGAAGAGGCCATTATTTTAATTGAAAAAGTTACCCGCCTGCCAAAGGCAAACAATAGAAGACAGGGGAAAAAAAGGGGGAGAGAATTAAAACAAAAACACCAGATGGTGATATACATGGTAAAAATGATTGTTTATACTTACTGTTTGATTATATGTGATAATGAGAGTGGAATTCCTCAAGGCAATTAGTGTCTGCAGCAGCCATATTGTGAGAGGACAGGGGAAGGACGGTACGAAATGTTATGAAAGAGCGTTTATCAAATATCTCTGCCGGGGTGATTAGAGCAGTAAGAAACTGCAAGGTGAGATAGGCCACTTCACACTCTTTTAGTGCGTCTTCGCACACGTGCACGCGTGTGTAGGTGGGTGGGTGGGTGGCAAGGTGTGTTTGAGCAAGAAAGATACCGAGAAGGAGTCTGAAAAAGTATCAGTGACTATTTTAATCTGTTTCCATATCTGTGTGACTGAATGTGTGTCCTAATCTATACAGCGTCCCCATGTACCCCAATGTGTGTGCACGTGCAAGTTTGATTTAATTCCTATGGTAATGTAGGTTCCTATGTCAGGCTGGCTGCCCCTGGGGGCTTCAGCCTGTGACAGAGTGCAGATTTGGGACACTTACCCCTGGCAGAGTCTTCTGTTCATGGAGGGCGCTCTGGGCCTTCAGTGCTGACTCTCTGGCACAGTATGTTAAAAAGGCACATCCTACAGCATCAGGGAGACACAAGAGGCATGTTCTTAGTCCACCAGACAACCGTTAGCTGACTTTCAACCCCATTATAATAAAAAGAAGAAGATGAAAAACATATGATTAATAATTTATAGTCGATTAAAAAGAAGAGTCCATTTAATGTGCGTTGTGCTTCTTACATTTCAAATTTCTCTCAGCTAAACTGTAAACATAATTACATTTTTGTAGCAAATATAATCATAAACCTATTATGATGTGAAGCAACATATTTTGTAAAAAAAAAAAGATACACTTAATGTTTCGCAAATAATAAACAGAAATGTATGAAAGACACGTGCGTGGTTAGGGTAAGACAAGAAACGCACTTTGGTTAAGGTTAATGAGGGTTATATGTCATAGACTAATCAACAGAAATTTTTCTTTGCTTAAAATTTCTTTTGAAAAAAGGAGGTATAAGGAGGTACAAACATTTGACACTAAATCAAAATGTCTCCAATTTGAGACAATTCTTAAAATGGTTGCCAGGCCTACATAGAGTCTAAACACTCAGGAAATGAGACAGACGCTTATGTGGAAAAAGAAAAGTGTCTTTCATTGTGCTGATCTGGCTCTGATCTCTCCAGATGCACTCAGTGATGATTTGACATTTATCCTTTGCTAGTCGAGGGGGGACATTTTCAGCTGGGTTCACTGACTCTTCACTCAGGGCTTGTTCCAAGGTATGGGTGGATTTGTGAGCTCCCTACACAAGCAGACGTGATTTATTTATTTATTTATTTCTAAACAGAAAGAAATGTTTCATTTGAACATCAGATTAAAGAAGAAAAATATGATCCCTGTCACAACAATGCTAATGCCAAAGCACCATGAATTATTTACACAATTATTTTTCTCCAATTATTGGTCCGAAATGTGTCAATCAGACTAATAAGACCCTCATAAGACCCCAACAGAGAATCTAAGCAATGCAGTTTGTATACATATGCATATATGCTGCATTGTGGATTTACCACAGCTATCATTACACAAAAAAAATTATTTTTATGCAAATTAGCCACAGTTACAAGTATAATACACAAACAATATCCTGTAAACCCTTTTAGTTCTTGATCTACTTTTATTATTGGTTCACATCTTGGATAGCCTGTTGTAATTAGGTAATAGGCCACTACATTATGAATGCCCCCTGGGCAGGGGCTGTTTAATGTGCCCACACTACAGACCCCTTGGGTTATAATCACCTATTATCACTGCATCTTATCGCATCTTATACAGCAAAATGACAGGAAGAATCTCAGCAAAATAACTCTAACAACCATTGATAACCACACAAAACACAACTCAAACACAAAGTAAATAGATGGGCATGTATGGAAATGCTAAAACTGTACTAAACAGCTTGAATATTAGCGTATTTTCACAACGTAAAGCACAAACCGGGTATCAAATAAAAGCAGAGACTCAGCTTATTACAATAATGTCTGCATTGTCGGTGTAGCGGCCAAAGAGTGGCAAAAAAATACAGACATCATAAAATATGTTTTACCTCTGACCAGTTTTGATGAGTTCTGAGGAAAACCACCTCTTCACAGAAACGTAGTTTTGAAATGAATCTCCTCTGTAACTGCAGCTCACACGGCAGGCACGCAGACAATCATTCATACCTGTGTGTGATTAGGTGTCTGTGTGCCCCCCCCCCCCATGCTACAAAACAATTGTGCTTTTCTCTGCACCCCACCTAAGAAAAAGCTGTTTACTTGACATTATTAGTGCTTTTAGTCCACTGAATGAAATAACTACAATTCATTATATCATTAACTATCTGTGAAGGTTCCATGGGTGCCATGTGATGTATTTGTCACAATAACAAAAAGTATAGTAAGAAAATATTCTGAAAAGTGTTCTGTTTGCACATTACATAATAAGTAATTACACAAGTACAAATGTCCGTTGTTCAGTTTCACTTCAGAATAAAGTTCCTAAACATTTTGTAAAGAATGCTTATCTTTCCTGTTTATCAAAAAAGTGATTAAAAAAGCTGGAGGCAGGGAAAGGGAGAGCAAAGAACATACATTTGTGTCTCATACTACTCAAAAGTTATAGCTTTAAGTTGGAGAATTCAGGAAAACAAAATGAAAATATAGTCTAGTCTAGGTCTAAGTCTGAAAAACAAAAACATATTTGAAAAAAATGTGACAGCTTTCATTAAAAGGTGAGTAGTTGCTCTGTTACACGCTTGGCAGAGCTGACAGTGGGTGACCCCATTCAGGAGAGGTTTTGCACTGTGCAGCATAATTTCCCATTACTACATCTCACACCTGCTGCCAAAGATTCCCATGGGTGAGGAGAGACACATACACACACGCACACGCACGCACACTTATACATACAGATGATCCCCGGCATGCAGCACACAGCACCCATCACCCCCTAAAACTCAGCAACCCATTCTGGCACCGAGCCAGGAGAGCTCCCTTTCACCACAACCTTCACCTACAACTTCTACTTCTACAACTAGACAGTTTATCGAGAGGAAAAATCACCTAAATGACACTGATGAAACAGCATGCCACACAGCAAAGCAGAAAAGTTTGGGAGCCTGGGGGAACACTCTTCATCCTTTGTGACATTACAAAGCTGTAAAACATGAGCTGAGACCTCCTGGGGGGCATGTCCTAGCAAAGGCTTAGGGGAATTGTACGCTGTTCCTGGAACTCCTTTGCACTCTGCTCAAACTGTTTTCCGCATTTTTTACCTCATTGCTTTGCAGATGTTTATCATACATTCAATATAAGGTTCCATCTCATGATTTACTGAAGTGTGAATTTAAAATTGGTTTTACCACACAGCAGCACCACGCTGATGCAGCAATGATGGTTTTGTGTATAAAGTTTACCAGTAAAAGTTTTATTTCATCATCGTCCTTCAGGTTAAGTTGATTGAGACTGTTCCAGATCTTTAAATGAAACACAAACTGCAAAGAAGTTAGTATTAAAAACTTTCTTTTAACGTTGTTACTTTTTAGTAACCAAAGCTGCAAAATAAATGTAGTGGCGTGAAAAGTTCCAACTGAAACACTCACAGACACCATAAATACTTAACTACAGATCTTGGTTAAATTAGTTACTTAGTATGAATTCTTTTTATTCCTGACACCATTAACTATATTCCATTACTATTGTGTGTTTTTTACTTTAGTACTATTTTGAATGAAGAAACTTGTAATAGTATATTTCTATCTGATAATGACATTACTACCTTTATTTGATAGGTTTTTTTTTTTTTTTTGGTTTAAAGCTGCATGTAAAACAAGTGATCCTATGTCAAAGCTGCATGTAAAACAAGTGATCCTATGTCAATGTGTGTAACTGCTTTGAGAAAAATAGCCTTAGATACTGTATTATTAGTTCAAACGACATGCTAAACTGGACTTTATGAGGAGTGGAGCCTTTAAAGTTTATGCCAGCCGCATGGCTCCATCAACATCCTCATGGCGGTGGAAAATGAGCAGGACTTTAGGAAAGCTTCATACCCAACAGTGCTGGCTCAAGGGACTGTTGAAGCCCAGAGGAGTCAGTGAAAACCAGTTGTGGAACAGATGAGCATTCAGCTTGAAGAACATGAGGAGAGGCACGACGATACTGTTCGCGGGAACGCAACAAGAATGTAGCAGCTGGTAGCAGGTTAGGGCTGTCAGCCCAAAAATTTAAGTTGACTAATTGGGATGAGATTACAGTCAAACTTATCAGGTATTCTACATTGTTTCCCCCTTGATATTAAAAGCAATCATAGAAATGGATCTTTCCAAAGCACTCTGCTTTCACTGATGTGCACAATGCAATCTAGTCTCTACTGTGTGCACAACTCGACCACAAAAATTACTTTGACAGCGAATGCAAACATAATGTTCACTGTGATGAATTACATAATTTACAGAACTAAAGCAAGATGTAAATCTTTAACAGTTGAGATCAAGTTCATACTATTCGTAGAGAACAGGATAAAACTCCTGCCTCAATGCTTTTCACCGATTCTTATATGTTTTTTTTAGCAAATCATTGACTCACTTTTTTTTTTTTCAAATGTCTCAAATTAAATAAATTTGAATTATCTAAATAGTCTAAAGAGTGAAGGAAAAAAAACATTTACAATGTCCTACTTCAACAGTGGTATGTGTGGCTTCCAGTGAGGAACAGTTTAAGTGGGGTGAAAATAACACCTTGGTAATCAAAAACAATTTACCACACTACATTTGCAGAGAGGGCCAAAAGTTCAACAAATTATATTTGAGGCCAAATTAAAAAGTAAATGCTGCAAACTGATTGAAAGAGAATGCAGCAAATGTGAAATGTGTCACTCCTGCGGCACCCTTTGGCTAATTACTTAAAGAACTTCTTCTAGCAAATTGTTTCAAAAATGGAAATTAGCATGTGTTCACAATTACATGCACCCAGGCATTAAGAGTAAATTGTGTTTTTTAAGGCATCAGGTACTTGTAATTGAAATCACTCCATAACAAATTAGTATAAAATTTCAATTCATTAGCAGTGAATTTATGAATCGTGATGAATTCGCTTTCCTTCTGTCTCCTCGCACGTCTGATACAGGAATGTTCATTAAACTGGGAAAATGCTAATGAATTTCCAACAAAAATCTTCTGGCACAAGAATATAAAAGAAATACAAACATGTAAAACAACTGGATGCAGCTGAATGTGACAGGCTGACCCCCCCCCCCATGGGAACCGAGACAAACACGGCGTGAGGATTCATCCATCGCTTCGTGTTTCAGTTAACTACACTACTACACACAGACATCTTTCCATCTTTCACTCATTTTATCCATCCTCTTTTGGAGCAGCTGTGTTCAGAGCAGTTAGCTGTCTGGTTCACACACGGCCCCCTTTCTAATGATCAAAGAGGTCATCTGTAGGCTTAAGCTACACCTGTCACTCAACTTACACAAACTGTCAGTCACTGTCTGCCACTTTCTCTGCAACACTCGCACTGTAGATATAAAGAAAAACACCAATACATTCATGGCCCTTTAACACAGTGGCTGTTACAAAAAGTCAACAGAATTGAATTTCACATAAAACCAAAAAACTGTCTTCAAATTGAAACAACATTTTTAGATTTGTTGTTACATTCTATGGCTCATTTGCAATTAGATGTTAGTGCCCTACTGTGGGTTACTTTTGACATTTCTATGCCTAGGAGGGTTTTTTATGTCAATTTGGCAGGCTATTTATAGCCAATTACACTGCATGGACCTACCAAGGAGAGCAAAATGGATGGGGATATTTAACAACTCTTTGTGTCTGTTCCTTCTGGCTGTGTGGTGCAGCTCCGAGTCCCTCCTCTCAGCATCAGAGACGGATTGATAGATAACGCTACTCAAGCAAAAGATTTGCCCCCCACTAACATTCAGCATGTCTGAACAATGCATGTGTTCTGGCACTGACACTAAGTATTATGATAATGTAGTGCTCAGCGAAATGATGGATATTAAACAGCACGACCTGGCTGCACCACACACTGACGAGCACCGTGCCCACCAATAGTGTCAAGTCATCCCACACACTGGATAAGGCTCCCTGACGACACGCAACTATCAAACCGACATTAAAGTCAATGGTTTCTAACAACTACAAGGCAGGATGTACTCGGCGGTAAAGAGAAACAAAAGAAAACACATGAACTGACTTACAGACACACTCCTTCGCTTAAGTGTATAGAAAAATATAATGTGTCAAATTCCCCAGATATTAGGACTTGAATAAGTCCCTGGAGATACTGTGAGTGCCCAACGAAAGATTCACAAATCGCAAAACATACGTTTAAATCGATGCGTGAATTAGTCATGAGCAAATATGACATATTTTGAGCTGCCTTTAAATCGATGATTATGGTGCAGTTGTGTGTCACAGGATCTGGGCTGTGAAAAAGGGTTGTGCTGCAAATCGTGCATTAGGTACAGTTTACTAACTGATACTAACAGCCATACACATCGCACACATGTTTGAAATCAAATCCTTCTCAACCACAAACCTAGTTCAGTGACAGTAGTAGTCAAACTAAATATAAGGCACTGCGGTAAATCTTCATGAACTTTTGGAAGCAAAGTGATTCTGCTCATGTATAAAATGTCTATGTTACTGTTTATAATAAAATTTTGAATGAAAGTTATTGAAGCTAATATTAAAACATTCGGAGTCTCTAGCTAACCACTGGTCATTGGCACATTTTTATGGACCAAACAAAACACATATTTAAAAAACAAAACAGTTAACCTGTTAAACCCGACGGACCCGGTACCAGGTCCACTTCCGACTTCCGGTTACAAAGTCATTCTGTGTTCCAAATTCATTTACTCTCACACAATATTACATTTTAGAACTTTAGAGCATTCTCTGGAGTCTTGCCTTTGTTTTGGTACCTGATAGCTCAAATAAACCCTATAGTTCCTGAGATATATTCAATTCATTTTGGGTACGTCTTTTTCAAGCAAATTCCTATAAAATGGTCTAGGGTTCAACAGGTTAATGGCAAAACCTTGTGTTACACTGAGGTGGAAGACATTACTTGAGTTCTGCACTACTACAGTGTGGATACAGAGCTGCACAGCTTGGATTTGATTGTACAGATTAGTATCATTCATCCAGACAGTACAAGCTCAGGTTACTATCATCCGAAGCAATGTAGAAGCAGACATGAAGATATGTTGGATCTCACCCGAGGGATTTCTACAGGACCTCAGTGAGTCTGCGACTGTGAGTCATGTGACTCAAACCAAAGAGGTTAAAATGTCCAGGACTCACTATTGGCAGGAAACGTAGTAGGAAGCACCAGTTTCTTTGCACATCTTGCAAACTGGAGCATTTGCAACTTACTGCACTGTTTACTCTCCTTTGAGTCTTTTGCTTGCCGCTCAGCAGGTGGCATCTAATTGTTGTTTTAGCTATTTAGTTATTGCTGTGCTCAAACACGACACTATTGAGAGCATTGAGACTTCAAGTTGTGGGCCAGTAAACCAAAAAAATTATTGTTGAGCCAAAATCCAAATGGGTAACAAGTTCCAATCCACAATGCAACAAGTATTGTGTAACGGTTCCTTTGTGCATATGTTGCTACAATGCTGAATGTCTTAAATACAACAGCATTTGTCTGTAACTACAGCACAAACATACTGCAACAAATACAAACTCAACAGTCTCGTTTAGTATTAGCATTCATTAATATTTTTATATAATATTGTACTGTGATAGTATTATTATGGTATTTTATAGTTTGATCTTTCATTTTGTTTTGGGGAATCTATTCAAGTACAACTCTACAAAACAAAATCAGAATAAACGTACGACTGTGTGCTGATGAGGAGACAGTGCGGCTTAAACAAATGTGACGCATTTTAACAGTATAGTATAGTATAGTTGAGTATTGTGCCTTCAGCTGCCATGGAAAAACTTTTTCCACTTACTGAACAACCATTCACTCAATGTTTTAAACAGCTGAGTGACACAGATGTATTGATTCTTTACCCTTTTCCGTGTCTTTGTTATCAGGAATCTTTTCTCTTCTTCGGTCAATGCAGACTGACGCAGTCGGTAGGCATGAACATAGTTTAGGTGAGCAGCCAATAAGAAAAACTAAATAATGCATTGGTGAAATCTGAAAAGTGCACCCCTGTGCTCCCTAAGTGACTTTGAATGTCAAGCAGGATGAAGTGGGCGTAATGCACACATCGGCGAGGCCTTAGAAGAGGAAGATTTGAACGGGCGACTGCCTTCAGAACAGGATTAGAATTGTCAAAGCAGGCATCGTCCGGAGTGTTGACATTCAGGGACGGTCGAGGACAGGCACATATAACGTCAACGTTACAATGTTTTAATAAATGATCAGGCTCCATAGAGGAACAACACAAAGAGGAGGAGTTGAGTAGCAGCCGTTGATGGCTGGGGGAACAGGTGGTGCGTGGAGACCTTCAGGGCTGCACACACAAGAAAGAGCATTTGACTCGTACTGATCAATATCATGAACTGTAGCCACTGGCTTACATATCATACATAATTTGTCTGCCTAGTGAATAGATTATTTTTACTGAGAGTCAGTGCCACTATGTTTGTGTCCATACGTGTGTGTGTGTGTGTGTGTGTGTCTGAGAGAGACAGAGAGTCATTTAAAATTCTATTTTAAATTACAACCTAATTAACAATCTAACAAACTATCTATAAATTAGCATCACACACGAGTAGAAGTCGCAGTTTCATAGCCTAATATTATTTTTAATGCTGCATAGTCCTTTAGCTGCTAATAAAATACTAAACTGCAGTCTGCTTACGATGACATGGACAGTGATGGATGTGTGTGCTTATTTAGGATTATAATTTCACTAAACTTTCTGGTTATAGCATTATTAACTTAATTCAAAAAGTCAGAAATACTGATAAAACAAAGAACAATTGCATTATAAGTAGTTATGGCAACTGGACGATTATTAGACTAAGTCACAATATGAATGGAAAACAGTTCTTATAATACATAATAGACATCTAAACTGACAGAGAATTTTTTTTTTCAATAATATATTTTTCATTGTATTTACATGAACTCTAATAATCACTCCATGCATGTATTACATGTAAAAACAAGAGTAGTGGTGAAGGCAAAAAGTTGTCTAGAAACCTTGAATTTGTTGATTTTGAACTGATTTTCTTTTTTCAGACTGTGAGTGCTCTCTGACATCATTACCATCATTATAACTATGATTACAGCTGATCAGACCCTGATTATCCGTGCCCTGTCTGAATAATTACTAACCGTCCAGGACAACGAGTAAGGACAAGCAGAAGACCCTGCGCACTGAATCTCAGCCTTTACTATTATGCTGCTTTGTACTTCCTGACTGCAACCCGCCCACGGAGCAGCTTTACAATCCAGCTGCCGTGGAAATAGTATTTTCCACAGCTCATGACGTCCGAAAAGTAGGCTGCTGCACATGAGCCTGCGAAAAGGTCAAAGCTCAATCAACGACGCTGATTGCCTGATCATGTTCTGCATTGTGCGCTCCACTCCCTAAAAACACAGGGGTTGTTGTGTCTTCCTTTTAGTAGAGCAGAAATGTGTGCAGCTGCAGGAATAAGCCAGCGCTCGCCCGTCCCGCCCCCTCATGCTGGGATGCGATGTAAACACACAAAGGCGTTTTCAGCTGTAGTATTCACGTGGATTGACTGGACGCGCTAACAATTAACCCTGCGCTTCACTTCCACGTGTTCCCACTCTCTCCCAAGCCCCATACGTTTCTCTGTGAGTGTGTGTGTGCGTGTGTGTGTGTGTAGCCAGCGAGGGGCTCCCGCTCTGTCCCAAACATCTGCAAATTAACACACTTTCCATGCTCCCTGTCCCAACACTGAACCGGGACGTTCTTTGATGTCTTTGTTTCTATTGCTTCTCCTTTTTTTCTCTCTCTGTCTAAAGGAACACAGAACTATCGACGCTGAAATAACCAACCTTTATGCATCCCCGTAAACCTGTCTTTCAGAACAGTGAGTTCGTATATCTTTCCGAATTCCTCAAACAGGGGTTTCAGGTCCTTTTCCTCCAGGTTTCTGGGAATCTGCCCGATGAAAAGCTTGATGGCGTCGTGGTCTTTCATTGGAATGGTGTTCTGGCCGATGGTGAGCCCGTTCATCCTGCCGGCGCTGTTCGTGGTGCTGAATCCATTCTCTTGCTGCACTCCGTTTGCAGTGACTGTAGCCATCTTTCCTCAATGGGCCGGCGGGCTGCTCTCTCTCTCTCTCTCTCTCTCTCTCCCTTTCACACTCTCTCTCTCTCTCTCTCTCTCTCGTTCTCCTTCCTCTCTCTCTGTAGTCAACTGCACAGTGCACACTCCCCCCTCCTCCGTTATATCCTCCTGTCTCCCCGCTCCTCCTCCGGTTTTCCCTCCTAACTCTCTCCTCTCCCTTTCCACCACAAGCCCTGTCGTTGGAATAAGCTTTATTTATTAATTTCTTCTCATGCTTTATATGTTGTCATTTTCTACGTCGACTCCGCTCCTCTCTCACACACACACACTCAACGTGGCCCCCCAACTCCTCATCTGCCACTCTGCCTCTGACGTCAATTCGTACTCCAAGAACAGGCCCCGCCCACCGCCTGATTTGCATAACGAGCGCGGCCCGGGCCAATGGGAGAGCAGGACAGCTGAGCGCCCCACAGGGCAGAGTAAGAATGCAAACATTTGTGTAGAGTGGAAATCTTGGGACATTTAAATAGTGCAGAGGCAGCATTTGTGCTACTTTTCCTGCCACCATTTCCTCGTTTTAGCCACAGAGAGAACGTGATAGCAGCTACAGGTACATTTTAAAACCATTCCTTGAGCTTTATAATACATCTCTCTATATATAAATTCAGGAATTTACTATCGTCATTTACCTAAGAAGACCTGACACTCGTGCTCCATCTTTTACTCCTCTGGGCGAAAGTAATTGCATTCATCTGGCATACTGAGCCCAAAAAAATGTTTAGAAAGAAAACCAGCAGGGCTGTGAGACCCAAGGACCAGCCATGAAACACGCTGCTGTGAAGCCTTGTAGAAATGTTTTCTACAGTAGTGGGTCTCAATTCTGGTCATTGGAAGCCACGGCCCTCCTGACTTTAATTCAAACCATATAACAGGGGCTATTTTATACCTGGGATGCCAGGTGAATGCTACTAACTACCCGGGAGCAAGAAAACCCACAGAGCTGCAATTCCCAAGGACTGAGACCCACTGCTCCGTGAAACTGTGTTCAAATAGCCTGATATACCGTATATGCTTCGTGGCATAGTGAAGCACATGTCAAATATAAATGTCAGATTTCACAGAGGTGTAAATAAAAAGGTAATTTTAGGGCATATACTGTGGCTTTATCGTTACCACATGTGACAGTCGTCAGTCGTGTGTTGCTCTACACACAAACGCAAACCGTCTGGTTGAGTTTCCTCTCTGGCACCAGTGACCTTCTTCCTTTTTTCACATATGCACCTGGTCTTCATATTTGTTAGAAGCATGTTTTCCGTTTATCTCCAGTGTATCAGCAGAAATTTTGTCTCTCACTGATACTGATCAGATATCAGACATCTGTGAATGGAAACCTCATCTGTTTTCATCTAAAAGGATGATTCAGAAAGGAAAATGGGGATCTTGATCAGGTGCTCGGATCAAAGGCATATTTGGGTGAATAATTAAAAAGATTGCAGCATGCTGGAAAACAACACCCAGCAGCCTTTGGAGTGTTGCACTGTTTAAGAACAAACGTGCTTCTCTTCGTCCACTGCATGAACACAATGTGAATAAATGGAGAGGAAAAAAAGGAGAATAAAAGACTCTAGTTTGAGATGATGTCAGCTCAAATCTCCAGATTCGAAGCTGCTTTGTGTCGCTGTCCATGGTGCTGAATCAACGTTGTCATTCAGAGACCGTGAAATAGATTGTTGGAGCTACAATTTTTACAGTACATGTTTGCACTACAAATTATCCACGCCTTCTATCTGTCTGCAGTGCACAATTTCAAAACTGCTCTGTCCTTTTTTCTTCGCACGGGGAATGTTGCCTTCAATGCCACTCTTTTTTAAGTCCGCTGTTGTTATTTATGCAAGTGAGCGTGTGCACTGCATGTGCTCACTACAGGCAGGTCTAATTAGTGCATGTGGGAATCGAGCATTGATACACGGGCAGTCCAGCTCTTACAGATCAGAGTAATTATGCTTGATGTGATGACATTTATGCAATTAATATCAGATATCAATAATCATTTCTACGGCATATGGTAAGTTTAATAAGAGATGCATGTCACCGTATTGAATTATACGATATGCTCTGTTCTGAAATAAGCAAGACAGAGATTTTCTGACACCTCCAGAGGTGTCGTTCTGTAACCGAACCTGACCTTTAACACCTTTGTATAATTGAGCGAATGGAGAGAAAATGGGTTTTTTGGAACGACAAAAAAACTGCGTGTCTATGATACAAAATGCAGTCGATAGACATATTGAATCTCTGATGGGTCAGAATTAATTGCATAAAGCTGTAATTAAATAGCTCTGATTAATTTGTTGGGTTTCCTCATTCTAATTAGTAAAATAAGACTGCTTCAGAACAAAGAGTCCCCATCTATCCATCTATGTCATGAAATAGTAGTAAGAAACATCATCTCCTGTGAGTCAATAATTGAGCTGACCGATTTCTTTTCCCTCTGGTACCAATGCAAATTTGACATTTCAATGCCTTTTCTGTGAGTTACTTAGTGATTATGTTATCAGTGGTGCTGCGTTATCTATCATAAATAGACAACAGGTTGTCACCTTTTTTCTAAAGTACCTCACAGTATGATAAGCACGTACATTTGTAGGTGGTCACCCGAGTGGGAAGTGCCACGATGTACCCAACAAACCTTTTGGTCACTAGGTAGTAGAGAAGTCAGCTTTGATGGATTATGTGCCGTGGCTTTGTGTCTCTGTGTGTGTGTGTGTGTGTGTGTGTGTGTGTGTGTGTGTGTTTTCACCCTGACGGCTGTCAGAGTGAACAGTCTTTGGGGATAGTGGTGTTCTGAGAGCAACTAACAGAAACATCTGGCACTGCACTGGCTTTGTTATGAATATTTATTTATTTTCTATTTAATCATGTCTTTGTAGACAATCGCAATAAAAAAAAATCCTGCTCTGAATGAGGATCAAAAACACAACGGCCCTCCTTTGTCAATACACTCAGGGCCATTCTTTTCCACAAAGACGTACTGTAGCTAATTTAGCTTCAATCCTGCTTATTGGCATTGGGATTTTTGTTTCCATGTTTTTGTCGTCTCTCTGTGGGATAGTTTGTCTGCACAGCTGTGAAGACTTGGAAAGTGCCTGGCAGGAGGAAATGCAGGTACTGCATGATCTCTTCAATTATGCCCGTGTGTAAGCATCCTCTTTGTTCGAACACAGGCAAGCGTATCAGAAAGGTTGACAGGGTTCTTCTTCTTGTCTGTGCCAAGCTCAGCACCTGGATGGTTGCACAGTGCCCCTCTGCCGATTGCTCTCCTCTCAGACAAAAGAGCAGTCAGAATTTTTCCAGCTGTGTTAGTGAAGGTATAAACTAAGCAGCAACCACGCCGAAGAATAGAAGTCCCTCAAGGATCTTGCAAACCTAGAGACATGTTTTACTCAATTTATTTTCTTAGTATTTTTGGAAAAAAAACAGCTTTTGCCCATTAGCAGTGAATGAGGATATTTCCCTTGCTGGGTCTAAGTAGAATTGAAATCAGGGTATAGTAAATGCCTCTGCAAAATCATTTCCAGACTAACGCAAAACATATGAAAATATGTTCTAAGCAATTCACATTGTACAGTTTGCTATGTACAACTGTTATTTTCCTGTCCTGAGAGAGTGTCATTTCTGCTTTTACTACCACAAATTATTCACACTGGTGTCAAGGTGACTTGTTGGAATGTCACAGAAACGCCACTCGAAACAGCCACTGGAAATATAGTCTCTTGAAGGAGCAAAATCAACGACATAAGTCATGTATCGCGCATAACAGCTCGGTGTCATGCACAATTCCTTTATATTGTGTGTTCATTATCCTATTAAACCGGATATATGGAGTGGGCCAGGTGGAACGTAGTCATGCATGAACATTTTTCACTGTCTGTTTTGTAGAGTGAATCCAAAAGGGGAGCCACCATTGATATTCATGGCACAGTCAGTATGAGGTGTGACAGTATTTCTGTGACTCTATGAGTGTATGCGGTAATACCAGAGCAGTTTCAAACCTCAACTGCAGTTTTTGCCTGAGGGAGGGCTGCACTGTTCCCCTCACGTAGGTACTACAAGATAAAGAACAGCTCACCCAGGAGTTGTAATTTTCTCTTAAAACACTATTTCTTGCCAGTTCATTTGCTTTTGTGCTGTAGGGAAAATGCAGGAGTGATTGTTGATCTAGTCTGAACATTGTTTTTGACAAATTAGGTTTTGCTCATTTTTATTAGAACATTTTGGTTTACATCTCTGTTTTTTTTCTTTGTGGGTGATGCTTGGTCTGTGGTGCTGTTGATGTATGGTTGAATGATAAACAGGCATCTTTCTGCATGGCTTAATTCACTAGTGACGCAAGGTAGGGAATAAATGAGAGAAAAACAAATAAGAGGTCATGGAGACCACAGTGAGTCATCCGCTTTCTGGCAGCTAATGAATCCCAGAATATTCTCTGTAAGCCGCTTCTCAACATAGTCACATAGTTAAAAACAGCATTTTCCTTTTTTGTTAGGTATGAACTGTGAATCCGTATTTAAATTTTCTCATGTGTGGGCATTAGGTTTCCATCAGCATCTACCAACACAAGACAAGTTCGGCCAATGGTAGACCTGAGGTCAGCAGGGTCTTGTTATAATCGTGTGATTATAGTGTGAAAAAAAGGCGCCTTGTAAGATCTAAATTCGTAAATATATGGTGCTCAAAGAAAGTGTTGCAGCAGTACCCAGTGAAATAACAGCAGTTTCGAACACAACTCTACTGAGTGTTTGGTGTAAAAAGACAGTATTTGTCACTTTTCATGTCCACGGCTGTTTAAGGACACTATCTGTGAGTGTAATGCATACCACATTATTAAACGTACATTAGTTAGAGTTGCTGTGCTTTAAAATGGCATGTGAACAAAAGCTTTTAATTTCCATTCATCTCTAAAATAAAGATTCAATCATTTGAAACTTCAGAAGAAGTTGCAATAATGCATCAGGGGTTTATTATATCATTGTAGTGTGGTGTCCTTTTGATGTAAAATGTATCAAAGCTGTTTTCAAAGCCACTCAGAACTAGTACTGTTCCAAGGCCTTACTTTGATAAACTGACCCAGTTATTTTATCTCGCTAATGTTTTAAAAAGTTCCACACAATAGACTTAGATGCGCACGCACACACTTATCTGTGCACACAAAAAAGTGCTTACATGCACAGAAAGTTGAAACACACACTTCAGTACTAGAGAGACAGTTGAGAGACAATTACATTGCAGCTAACTAACAAAGACGATGCCTCAGCAGAAAGCAGGGTGAAGCGTTATTGCTATATGAATGGTGAGAGGAACTGACTCTGGGGTGGTGGTGATGCGGTCAGGGAATGATGGAGTCTGTGGGGAGGGTAGGACTCAGGGAGGGGGCAACATCTCTGTTTGGAGTTTTAAGGCTATCCCTGAGGCTCCTCAGGAGAGACGAGTTGGAAAGAATACATTTTTCATAACATTTTGAAGATTATAAGAGTCAGAATATGAGTTCCATAAGTTTCAATAAAGAAACTGTTCAAGAATACATCATATCAGTTGTGGTTTAGGTAGTACAGCTTGGTAATATCAGGGTAATAGTGAAATAATATCTCAATAATATGAGAAATATCTTAGTAATAAGAGGGTAGTTGGAGTATTATCCGAGAATAAAGGGAGGGTTATATCTTAGAAATGAAACATGTTTTGTGTAATAACCATGAGACCAAGCTATCATGTGCTGTAGTCATCACATTCAGGTAAAAATAACCTAATGATAAACTTAATATAACTATAATTTTAATATATTACATCAACAAACAAGACTCAACATGTTAAAATGCTCTAGAGTGAATGTAAATGTACATGACAGTGGTATTATCCCCTCACTCTCACCAAATGCTAGGCAGGAAAGAAGAAGAAGGAGAATCCACTTTATTTTATCATTTATGCATTTCTACATGTTACAATAGAATTTCTTCTCTGCATTTGACCCATCCCCGTGTGGAGGGGGGGCAGCGCTCGGGGAGCTAGTGCTGGGTGTCTCACGCAGGGGCACACCTGGTATGGGGGGATGGGCTGGGTGTCTCAGCTGGGGATCGATCCTGCTATCTCTGCATCCCAGCCCTCTACCAGGCCGCCAAAGCAAATAGACATTTATTCAAAAATGACAAAATGTCTTTTAAGGCAAGCAGAGGACTGGAGAGACAGTAAAACACAGTTGGTGGCGGGGTCGCCCATCAACTCAGGGGGTCAGCAGTTTTTGACCCGTCACCTCCTGGTTGCACACTCTCCCTGAAAAAGACACTGAACTTTCACGCTGCCCAAAGACCACAGCCACTGGGGCTGCATAAGTTCAGTGACAATTGGGGAAGGTCGTACCAGAAAGGTCATCCGGTGTGAAACCTGTGCCAAATAAATGTTCGGACCCTGATCTGCTGTGGTGACCCCTGTGGTGATAAGCCACAAAGCAAAGGAAAAACATTACTTACATTATTAACCTTAAATGGAAAAGTGTAAGGAATAAAATCACATTCCACACGGTGTTGGCGAGTGTTATGAAAAGTATTGTATACCAAATCAGCAGATGACCCATGACACTTTTAGCGAGCGCTGAAACATTTTCTCCAAACCGAAATAGGCTTCATTATTTTTATTATCTCATGTACAGCGGTTGTGCTGTTATCTGAATCACTTGCTCTCTATCTCTGCATGATCCTCTGCCTTTGGTTTCCTACGTCTTTAGGACGTCTACTTTGTTTTTTATACTTTTATTTTTTTTAATAACAGTCTAAATGAGTCCATGAGTTTATGTTGATAGTTTTTAGCAGTCTACACGTTAGGGTTGTGTTCATATTCATTTATATATATCCATGAATGCATTTAATCATAATAAATGTAATCTAAAATATATAGTTTTTTTGAATGAAGTTCAACTGTGAGGTCTGCGTGATGATGTGTTGCAGTTTTGAGCTCAGATGCCCGGACAGTTTTTTGTCTCAGTTTGTCCCGAGTGATTAACAACACATTTTTTAACACAGAAGCTACGGCTGGACGTAATAAAACATAAGTAAGTAAGAAGTGAACAGTTATTAACACCTACTCACAATCATTGACCAATAAGAAATTCTCTGTCTGCTTCTTTCTGTTGAACTGTGGATGAACAGCGCCACGTGGCTTCTTCACCCCCTGTAGCAGCTTAAACAACCAGTACATCATTTAATTAAGTAATGATAACTAGACATATTTTTGCATCTTTTGTTACGTGCCTACATGCCTCAGTCATATCTTGTATGACATGTATGCATATATAATTTAAAAATAGTTTGATAATTACTATTTTTTTAGGGGGGCTTGGGCCTATTGACGTCTATGCGCAGAGAATCAGCTTAATTTTTCCAGAAAGGTTTATTCATTCGCTGATTAGGGAAATGTGGAAGATGTGCTGATGCTCTGCAGATATGGACAAACAAAAAATATTTGTAGTAAAATAAAAAAAAAAACACACATTCAGTGTGTAGTTTACAGCCTGTATTATACAACACATGATTGTTAATAACTACAAATGTGATGATTCAAAACTGTGTTACCTGTAACCGTGCTACGACCAATTTGACTAAATGGCAACGTAAAAATTAAAAACGCCTTTCTTTTATAGACCAGGCAAAGACGGCATGACTAAAGACTATAAAAGTTATTGGTTTTTCAACAGCTTGAAAAGAGAACACTTTTCAAAGCTATTGTCATAGGTGCATTTAAAATAAACACCCCTCTGAGCTTATCATTACCAGCGGTGTCATCAGTGCGATGCCATCAGTGTCTGAAAACATCAGAATGAAATTGCTGTTTCAATGTGCATCAGCATGGTTAGACAGATGTTTTTTGCATGTAAAAAATTAGAGCCAATTGAAATGTACATGCACCCTGGTGTCCTTGGATTTCAAATCAGCATATTCTTTTATATTATACAGTATTATAACTAGGAAGGCTCCTGAAAGCATTATCATTATGGAAAATTGGTATCAGTTATCTGTTCATAATCATCACGACACAATAACATATCTAATTGTGGGAGAGCATGATCGAAAGATTAGCTTGGTAAAATGATGTTAACGAGTCTGCCCTTGTGCTTTAATGGTAAAAAAGTAAAGTCCTTGCTAGCAGCAACATTTTTTTCCGGAACCGCAGTGAGACATAGACGGCACATATAAATATACGAGGATTTGTTTTAGTGACAGTGGTGCACAGACATTGACAAAACATTACAAAGATTCACAGCACATACTGAGACACAAGGACAACTGGACTTTATATCGTGTGAAATGCAGAGAAAAACAAACAAACTCTGAAGTATGTGCTGCATAGTGTTGAATACAAATTTCACAGCATAAGTTACTGGTAAAGTGAAGACATTTGAAAGGGATCAAACTAAATGTAGCACAACAGTTTCTGGGGAACTAGTTGGTTAAAATTCGTTGGTGAAATACTGCCGACTCTGAACCCGCCCACATCTGTTACGTAGCTTAAATTGTAGAGATGATGACAACCATGGGCAGTTGGCAAGTATCATGCTTAGTTGGTGATTGTGCAAATCACAAAGTCGACAAAAAGTCAACGCAACAGCACACACAAAAAGCTGCATGTATTAAAGCAGAAGAAGGAAAATAAAATCTGCAGGGCTCAGATTGGGTCATTTATGAAAATTCTCTTAGCACAGCAATATGAAAATGCAAATTTAGAAAGTTATGAATGGGGTGATTAGAATGGGGAACACACTCACGATTTAAGTCTTATAGATATTATTCATATATATAATTTCATATTAATTTAGTGTATTAAATTAAATCTAAACTAAATAAACAACTTACACTGTATAATATGAATTATGCTGACTCTGTATTTCTGAGAGTCTGATGTGTGCACCGTCACACAGCAGCAGCTCAACAGCACCATGAAGCTTACCCAGCACTGTGTTATCTCTATTGTCAGGTTTGATGCCATGCCTTGCACCAACAACTTGAAATCTGTTTCCATCAGATGTGACACGCCGTGTGGCGCTGCAGCCGGTCAAACCTTGTTAGTTGTTTAGCCTCTGTTCACACAGCCTGGACGTTTTGTCATAGCAGATTGTGTTTATCTCATATGCAGCGGGGATTGTTAGGTCTAGGTAGTTTTCTTTGGCTGGGTTTGACAAACATGAGGAAACACCGAGTTTCGTATGGCAGCACCAGAAAAGCCACATTGTTAATGGGTGTCTTTACAACACCACAGAATTGTCATTGCAGTCTATTTTTACTTTGGTGAAGGCCTGGCAGGATCAGCAGCGTGACATTTGAAGCTCACTCTGTTGACTCACAAACAGCACTGCTTCACAGAGCCCTACACAACTAGTTCACAAGCTGTCTTCCATCACAAGGTGCCTCACATCGTGCCACTTTGGAGAGACTGGTTTAAAGTAACATGGTCTCTACTAAATCTATTTTTCATTAGCTTTTAGCACTGTGTTGTGCAAGCTGTTTGACTTCAGCAATGCTGCTTTTAGAGCTTTGGCTTCACACATCAAACCTCCTACATCTCCTTACAACTCCTAAATCCTTTGGAGGTTCCTTTCTTGCGTGTGAGTCCAGAAATAGGAAACACTGAGTAGACGCGTGCAAACGTGTATTCCAAAGAGGTAATTTCTCAAAGAATCTGCAAGTTTTCATTCACAGTTTTAACGTTGATTTTACAGAATAAGTATCTATTGATGTAAACACACATTGCAATTTTAACAAGAAAAGAAAGAAAAGTGAGGAAGGAGTGGTAATTAAATAAGGCACATATTACTTTCACCTTTTCTGCACCTTTAACTGTGTTTGCAGCTTTGCTAGTGCTGAATCCTTTTCAATTTTCCCACTGGGATACATATGTTGAAGGTACACATGAGTGCCTGTATGCATCTGAGCGTTTGTGTGTGTGTGTATGTGTGTGTACCCTATAAGATTCACACACCAGCTTGAGTATGTGGCAGAATCAAAGCCCAACCTCTCTTAAGATGTCTGAGGACCTCAGGGGCTCAATATAATATTTTTTTTCTACTTATTTTCTAAGAGTGTTCCATTCCCAGTAGTGTGCTTCTATCCAATATAATGCTGTTTATTGAGCTGGAAGGACAGAATATGTTTGTTTTGCAGTCTAAAGGATGTATTTTGTGTCTCCAAGCACTCAAGGTTGTACAGTGAATACTGTATAACTGCACCGACACTGAGTACAAATAAAGATGCAACTGCCAGATGTTTCAGTCCATAAACTTTTTATATATTTTTCTCTTCATGAAACATTTTCATACACTGTAATCCATGATGATGACTGAAAGAGCCAAAACATATTGCAATGTTATTTAACTCAGTTTGTTACAGGCACATGCATTGCTATATTACTTATTTTTATTACAGCCCCTCTATTCAGACACCTTACTATAACAGCAATTTAGAGACAAATTGTTCTATTGAGTGTTTCATAAAATGATCAGCTAACGTTGACCGTAGGCTAAAACTACATTAGAAATGACAATTAGTTACAATTCCTGTATGTTTTCCTTGAGTGGGAGCCCTTCTCATTGTTATTTTTTGGAGCAGGCTATCTAAAATCTGTGTAAAGTGCTATGTATTTATTCAGATACGTTTGAAGTGCAAATCATTTAACATGAATTTGACCCGTTAAGTATATTTAGTACAAGATGTTAATTGTTGACAGATGAAAAAGTACAGCAGACAAATGCTGTAAAACAAAAATGGAAACAGTCAGAAGAAGTTGTTTTTGTATTAATTCTATTATTCATATGAGGTTCTAAAAGTTAGAAATCTCAAAATAGGAGTTATGAAACATTAGCTGTTACAGCATCACGGTTAAGGCTGAAGGAGAACATACAAGTATGACTGATGACTTCACAAATCAAGTTAAACCCCAGAAGAAATATTTCACATAAAACTTCTCTAACTCCTGTTGCTATCTAGTTGCGTACCTGCAGACTTACTTCAAATACATTAGGTAAAATCGTCATCCAGTATCCCAGATTGCATCCATTGTTCGCCTCTGATGGATCATTTGCAACAATCCAGAGATAAATCTGGTTTCTATTTTTGTGCTCTGACAACCTCTACCTGTATTCCGCCGCCTGCCAGCCCCCACCCAGACAGTGACTGGCCTAATGTCTGGTCGCAGTGGCTTCCTTGAAGCACTCCTGCAAGTTAATAAATTCTGGGCCATCTGTTTCCATACAACCCCTTTCCATTACCAGCCCCCACCCCACCCCCACACTCCTGGACCTCTATCTAATTAACTTTCCTCTCTCTGCCTCTCTTTGTGCCCACATTCAAACTGGGAAAAGAGAGAGACAGAGAAAGTGAAAGGGAGGAAAGGTAAATTTGTTTAACCTGATGTTTTGAGGCAAAGTAAACAGTGCTGTAACCTAGTTAGCCGCAATGCTTTTCATGCGATTTAGCAAAGGTTTTATTAATAACCTAGGGTACTTAACCATGCAATAAAGAGATGGGGCACTGAGTGCCACTGTTCTGCCTTCTCTATGGAGAGGAACACTAATTGCTAGTCGGGAGTCTAATGAAAACCCTCCAAACAAATAACAAAGCAGACAGTGAAGAGTGTATGAAGTAGAACAAAGGCAGGAGAGCAATGGAAGGGAGAGAATATATGAAATTATTATAATAACAAACACTGCTGGTATAGCTGTTAAAGGCAGTTAATGCTTCATGGACAGTGAACCAACAGTAATTCAAAGTCACAAGAAGAAACAATAAAAAAGCCAGCCATGACCTGAAAAAGGTATGAGAGATCAATAAAGCTCTTGTACGAATATGCGAGGTAAACCAAATAATGTAAAAAGCCTTTCTCTGAGGCATGTTTTAAAAAAAGCTTTAAAAGCTGATCCAAAGGGACACGAAATGATCTCATTTCATCACTCGATGGCTTTTTATCAAATAAACATGAGCAATATGTTCTGCCCTCACAGATTCTGTGTCCTTTCTCAGGCTGGATGCTGTTGTTCAGAACAGATATGGCTGTGGGAAGAAAAACAGCTCTCTGTCGCTGAAAAGGCTAGCGATGCCCACAGCGTACAGCGCTTTGAACTACCTTCTTGCTCTCACAATCTAACTGAAAGCATCAACCATCAAGAATATTAGGGTGCCAGAGTGCCCCCTGTGGTTTTGCCATTAGCCGGAAATATATTGGCAACAACATTCCACAACGGCACTACAGATAAAATGTGGCAGCACGAGTCGCAAAGCCAGAGAGGAACAACACTCTGCACAAGGTGAGGATTCCCCATTGTGAAGGAAATCTGAGTTACGAGTCTACATTACGCCGTAATGTTCTTAGAGAAGATGATGCCACTTTTTACTGTAAGCCTGTTGACTATTCATGAAAACCACGAAGGTGGCTGCAGAAGATTAGATTCCTGCTGTTGCAGAAGAGCCTCGTAAGTCCAACTAGTAATTTCCATGTTTTTACCTGAGCTCCAGGTTTATGAGGTTCTTTATAGGACGTGCCAGCTGTGTGACCCCCAAGGACCATAAAATCTATTCATAAACTACAATAAGGATGCATGGTTGTCAGTATGAAAATAAGGCAGCTTCTCAAAGATACAAGGTTTCACCCAGTGGCAGCCATATTTCTGACACATGTTTGAGGCATTTCCATTTGCAGGAACCATGCATACCTATTACATCGCCGAGACCTGTTGGCTACCACGGGAATTGTCATCATCGGTTGCAGGCCATAATAGAAAGTTACTGCTGCTTGTCATATGCCATCCTGCTTCTACCATAATTTATGTGCATAGGACCATTGTCTTCTGGCCCACGGGGCATTTTGTGTGTGTTACATGTCAGCTTTATGACAAGGAGCGGAGGATCTCCACCAATGCCAAGTGAACCAAAAACGTGCACATGCAGAGAATCACTTTTTCAAATCAATGTTTCACTTCTCTCCCCGTCTGTGAGATGCAAAATGAAATGCATGGCCTTCATGTTGACAGAGTCAAAGAGGACTACGCACAAGCAAAGCGAACGGCAAGTGACTGGGATGGTTTACAGCTCTGAGGAGCTCATCCGGAAGGGCATGTCCCTCATTACAGCTATTTGGAGAGAAGTCTCGTTATGCCAGCACACTCCCCTCTGTGTTCTCCACCTGCAGCAGGTCAGGGAGGGAGGGAGAAGTCTCTGACATGACCTCCAGTGAAGTGAGCATGTCGGGAACCGCTGGAGACTGGGGGCGGAACCAGTACAGAAGAGGGAGAAACACATGCCTCGCAATCAGCCATGAAATGCAACCTGGCACCAATTGGACTGGGTCTGCAGGGAGTCTCAATAGACCTAAGTCTGCATAACAACAGGGAGGAAGTCATGAGCGGAGGGTGAGGTATGCAGGGGGTATTGAGAGGGTTGTGGGTAGGAGGTCATTTTACCTCACAGGGTGTTTTATTAATGTAATTAAACACGGGCAAGCTCTCTGGCTCTGCATCATAGCTGACCTACACAGCAGAGGGAGGGAGGCAAGAGAAGAAGAGACAGACAGTGCATGCAAGGACCGGGGAGAAAGGGAGAGACTGGAGGGAGTGTGCAGGAGAAAGAGGTAGGGATAACAAGGACAGGAGATTGGCAGGATAAGGCAAGATAAAACAAGAGAGGACAGTGCTGAGCAAAAAGGATGAAAAAGAGAGATGCAGCAGGGTGCACGAGATGGAGGGGAAGATGTGAATTTAGTCAGGGAATTAGTGCATGGGAAAGAGGGGTCAACACCAGGGCAAACAAAGGCCTCTGGGCCTGGTGCGAAATGAAGAAGTGAAGAATGTCATGTAATCATATTAGACACGGTTCACTGCTCTGTCTAAACACAGGCCTGCGCTCCCTCAGCATAATCATGATGTACAGTATCGTTTCTCCCTGGATTAAGGCATAGCTAGTCACTTTTATTAAAGCTCGTCATTTTTTGTATAATATATCTTTTTATTTCTCATTAAATATACTCCCCGAACGTGTACAGAATGGTCAAAATACATAACAACAACAAAGTTACCCATGAAAACTGGACTTTCCAACGTTTCTACAGCTGAGAGCGAAGTCGCAAACCTTCTTCATCAAGAGCTGCGACGAGAATGTAGCTTTAACCATTACATGGACACACGTTGCATTAGGTAATAATATTGCATTCTCATAGTTGTGTTCATCTTTATTTATGCCCCCATCTCTTCTATGACTCCACTGCAAATGAGCCCAGTCTCAGTTTGCAGTCTACAGGTCAACAGTGAGAAATATGCTTCAGAACACAAACTAGAAGGTTGTAACTCTATGGGGCTGTAATAAAGAGTCGGCGAGAATTCACCATACATGTGACAGCTTGAAGTACACCCCATCACAATCCATTTCTCATCTCCACGGTCAGCATTAGACACCATGTCACAATAATTACATTTCTCTGTATTAATTGATGACTTATAATGGAAATAAGAGCTGTCAGGGAATGTATCAAACTACAGCAACAATAATAGCAAAGGCAATAACCAAACAAATATCAAATGGACAAATGAGGGAGAATATTAGACATGATTGATGAGGGGAGCAGACACAACCACACACAAGCACACACTGTGCATGTGCTCTGGGACTCACGCTGCTGTGTATTTGACAGGCTTGTTTGACTGTGAATGGGCTATGTATGTATATATTAAACCAAGAATGGGAAAGTTTGGGTGTGCAGAGTGTGTGTGTGCGTGTGTGTGTGTCTGCATTCATCTGGAATTCACTTTTAATATGGCCTAGAGATTCTGCTTGGAGGGAAAGAAATAAGTAATAGATCAGGAATGAGGAATTTGTAATCCATGTCAGAATTGAATTACTATCCAATAATGCTTATTTCAAAACACAAAAAGGCATAATTCCATTCATCTGTAGGCTTTCTTATTGTCATCATCATTTATACGGCGGAATATCAATGCAGGAACACACAATCATTACATAATGGCTATGAAAACTCATTTGTCCTTTGCCCTCTAAGCTGAGCATATCTCAGTGATATATATTTGTTTTCACAGGTCTAAATATTTACACCGGCTGCATAATGGTTATGCACAAAAAGTCATTTAGAATGTATGCTTTCCTCAAGTGTAATGAACTGAGAAATCACAGCACACAGCTAACGACACACGATGCAAGCACAAAGTGTGTCCATGTACACAATTAGTAATGCTACAGTGTTCTGTATTTGTCTGTTTTGACTTTGCCATTTATCTTTTTTAGTCTTGCTTCTGTCATGAAAAGCAGAAACAGAGGCAATACTGAAACTGAGGACCCTGCTTTATTTGTGAAAATGATTTTTGCATTTGATGACGTTAAAAACAGATCGGATTGGCAGACGCCTCACAATCAACCAGTCACGTTTAATAAAAAACAGTTTAGTGCTGACTAAAGTCTTCACTGATGTTTTTGTTTCCTCAGTATAAACCTGGATTTATTTCACTTTTGTGGACATATTAAAAACGGAGAACTCACAATAGTGTCATTTACAGTCGCTCGGTCACTCTGCACTTCTAAGTGCCGTAACTGGAACAGATGAATATGTTCACAAATTGACCGCCCCTAAAATTGTGCTGATGATCATCCATGAAATTATATTCTCAATCAAATCTAAAAGTTCCTTGATTTTAACCTTGACTCTAGAAAGTAGCCTGTGAGGACAGCAAAGTTAGACGTTCACTGATATAATGTGCCATCAGCATATAGCAAGGCATTGTATGGACTGAGTAATATTGTAAAAGGGAGTCCAACGCTTACATGTACAAAGTGTGTTAAAGAATATGCTGTAGGTGGAGATAGGTCTATAACTGCTGCTGAAGAAAGAAATTCAGAAATGTTTAGTTTGAAAGGTTTCACTCTTGTGTAAATCTTGAGATTCACTCTTTTCATTGACCCAGACCATTTCTTCTAATGACTCTGCTTTTCCCCCAGAGAAAAGTGGACAAAAAGTCCATCTCATTTTGTCTTTTAGGAACACTGAGAAGACTTTAAGCTCTTATTTCCCCACCTCACCTTTCTATAGTAAAACTGGAGTTTATTTGTATAGAAATGATATTTTTTAGTCTGTGAATATCCACTGGTGCCCGGTGAACAGAGGTCCCACACCCTGGCACACGCTGATATGCAGATAATTAGAGATGTTGCTCTGACACTGCAGGTTAAATGCACTTTTATTTTAGTGAATAATTACAGTGATATTGCTTCATATAATACAGTACGAGCACTGGCCACCGAAAGGACCTTCCATGGTTTAAGACCCACCGCATGCTTGTAAGTGATATGAGAGGCAGGCTGAGCCATATGGGATTTTTGCAGCTGACAAGATCAGCTGAGACAAAGAAAGCATATCAGAGACAAATTAGGGGAATCATTTTGAGGCTGTCCTTGAAAACAACTATGAATTTAGACATTATTCAGCATTCCTAATGCTAAGTTTCGGCCAGAATTGCAGAAATATATGGTAATTCTGAATTTCATCCGATTTTTCTTGTCACTTCCTGTAAGAATCAAGGCTAGACCCTTTCGGCAACCACTGAGCTCAAGCCATCCTAAAATAAAATCTGGAACACATACAGATAAACGAGAGCTGTTTTGAATAAAAAGCAAAGTGGGGTCCCTCATAACCCCCCTGAATACATTTGTGGGAACACCATCAGCAGGACTAGGTGTGCCTCATATAGAACACAATCTCAGTGAGAGTATGCCAGAAAAAGGTCCCAAAGCAATTCAACAAATTAGGGAACAGGCAAGGAAAGTCCACAGCCAAAATTAGAGGAACTGCAGGACTGATATTAGTTCATCTTCAGACTGAGCAAACCTGGAGAGAATATTTAAAAGACTCTTTTAATGTCATAATGCAAACATTTGGAAACCACTCGAGGGTCTCTGTGATATCACCAAAGTTCTGCACTTCCCCTTCCTGAAAGTGAAGCTGTGGTTCAAATGTTAGCGGAGACTACAGTACAGCTGCCTCCTTTTTTTTCAGGCTACGATTTCCTTACACAAAATCTGCTCATCGGTAGTAATTTCAACGTATTAGCATTTATTCAAAGAAAGTCATGTTACAATTACTATGCAAGACCCAATATTTTGAAATGTCACCTCCAAGCCAACCACTAACATGGTGGAAGACAAATTTGCATATAAGACCTCTGTATTTCCATTTTACGAACTACCCAGAGGAGTAACTGTGTTTTCATATTGGATGATTCTGCAGCTGGAGACTTATGATCAATGCTGATGCTCTTACACAGTACTTTAACCCAAAATCACCTGCAGCGCCTCTGACTTGGATAAAACGAAATGTGTCATTACTAATTGCGCAAACATGAGTCAGCATATCTTTAGCAGCATCATTTTGGCTACATTAGGACACCTTTATGACGGCCATCAATACCGCTTGGATTATTGGTTTATTAGTAGGCGCCGTGCGGGGACGGAGTGGGGATTTTAAGATGTGAAGTTATACTTAATAGTCATGAGATGCTTCTTACTGGGCACTGATCAGTTGCATTAGGTCTAAGTCTATGTTTGCCTATCAGTGAACGGTAAACATGTTGAGTGAATGACAAACACTGTCTCAAAGAGCCCACGCATATCACCATACTGTTAGCTTTTTAAACCTGATAATAGGACATTTGTCACCACTAAACTCATTTGCAGTTTTCTCATCAAGGCTTATGACAACATTGGCTTGATGAGAACCAAGTAGGATGTGAAACACAAGTTGTACTGTAGCTTTGTTGCCATAAATCAGGAGAGACAGTATGAACCTGTCGTTTGGTCAGTACTGGTTTTTGCTGCTTAAACACAGACCCAGGACACGTCTTAATGGTACATATGTCTTTTCATGAAACCTGTCAGCATTTAATGTTTCACTCTACTGCAAGTTCATGTGCACATTTCCTGACCTAAATGAAAGCAAAAATAGTAGCACCTTATCTGATGCAGACAGAAGAACATGTGCATGCACGCCTCTGTCAGTTTTCATCATCCAGTGTCCATATAAAACATATTTAGTTGTCATTGTAAGGATGGTTGTAACTCTTTTTAAAACTGTGTTACACCTCAGTCAGCACCCTCTGTTTAGTTAGCAGTAGCTCTAGAATGGTTTGAGAGTAGCAGAGATGGTTCCTTTATTGTTTCTTTAACAGTACCAACAATGGTCAAATGGAAAGGAAAAGGGGAAATAATGTATCTCTCTCATTATTCTAATTGAGTGTTGCTGTCACAGTTTGTTAAATGCAACTTAAAGCTTTTAGGGTACCTGATGATGTAATGTCAGTAATGCCTACATACTCTGCCATTAGGGTTGGGGTTTGGGTTAGTTTGGTGTTCCCCACACAAATAAAAAACAAGTATACTCCATTATTTAAACATTTTTCCTACCGCATGTCATTTCCTAAAGTGACTACTTCCTGCAGTGTTTATTAATGTCTGCATTTTTTTATCCTACAACAGGCAATCAAGCCTGCAGTCATTGTGAGTGTTAGTGGTTCTTTGTTCAGTCATTCTGATATAGTTTTTTGGAAGAGAAGCTGTGAAACATATCATAAGAAGCTCCTTTGTGATTAACTGAAGACTGTAAAGCCCTGTTTAAACCCTCATTTAGATTTGGCTTAAAATTTGGCAAGTTGTTTGGGTTTTTTTTTTTCTTTATTCTAAAAGCCTGCCACTAAATATTGTGTGTAGAGCACGTCCTAATATAGCCTTGAATATGTTAAATGCATTGATGCATTATGTACAACACGAGGCTTCATCCACAGTATATTACAATATACTATTTATGATGATCAAATGTCATTTGCTTTTGGAACAGATTGCAGGTCATCAGATTACCAGCATGAAAATTTAAATAGCACAAAACCATGCCTTACAATTGGGACACTGTAAGCATCTAAATTTATATGGGGAAAATCAATTCGGAAAAAAAAGGGGGATGAATAAACCTTCTAGTTGTAGTTGGCTGAAATTACAGCATGGTCACCACAACACAAAGAAGATGTTCATTAAAATGCACTTATTTATACTTCTGTTAGAAATGTGACACCATAAGTACTGTATGTTGGCCTCTAGTGTTAACGGTGGCATTTACACATTGTTGTGTAAATGGGATGAAATTCATATATGTTCAGAAAACAGCACAATTTAGGGGTGCATCAATTTAGGTCAGTGTTTCAAATACCAATGGAGAATAGGAAGTCAGTAAACATCTGGAAGGAGGAAGGTGATAAGGAAAGAAGTTAGGAGTCATGAGGGCATCTGTTTAGCTCTTCTTCCTCGTTCTCTCTTGGAGCTGAATCTCTCCTTCTTCCTTGTTTCTGGCATCTTTATCCGAGAAAGACAGATGGATTTGCTTCTCCCTGGATACACACGCACACTCTCTCTAATGCCCATGCATGCCTGTATACACACACACAACCAAAGGCACAAATAACTTACAGAGCACAGACACAGTGACTTTGACAAACCAATAGACTCCAGCGGACACGCACTCACTCATCACTTGGGAAACGGGCAGCTGTGCAAATATGCCCAACCCTCATTCTTGGGATCTGAGTGGCGCTCCAACAACAACAGCAAATATTTCCCCTGCTGTCATCTTCTCTATTTTCTCTCCCTTATTTGTCGGAAACATGCCCAGGAAGTGGCAGGAGAGGTTCAGCAGCTCCATGGTACGGCCAGCACCAAAGCATTCCTCTTTTTCCCATTTCCCTCTTACTCCTCCAGCCAAATGCTGATTGTGGGCAAAAGTGGTGTTGAGGTGGGACCCTACTTGTCACCTGGGGAATATGAAATGTAAATGTTGCGACGCTGGCTCATTTGGTGCAGTCTGGAGCTGTCTGATAGGACCTAACTGGAGGCTTATTTGATTAGCCTAATTCCATCCTCATGTGGACCACCACAGCAATGTTCCTGGAACACGTGTGAGAGCGTTGGTCTCGCAGTTGTGTGTTTGTGTTTCTTCCGTTGAACAACGAACCACACAAGTGATCGTGATCGCCACTCGTGGACACTGTGAAAAGGTTTTCAATGTTGTGACACCAGCCCAAGATTTCCGACTGGGTACCTTTAACAGTTTCGTAAATCTCTGTGCTTGGATAATCCTTATGCTAGATTATTCAGGGGAACCATCATATCCGTTTTTAACTTCTGGATGTATTACACGAGGCCCACTGCTGTGCATCTAAACTACATTTCCCCCTGGGACAGTGAACAGTGTCTTGTCATACTGTATATGTTGCATGTAAATAGGTTTGGTAAAAGGCTGAGGCCTGAGAATCATCTCAGCCTGAGCTCAGACATCACTTGCAGGGAGAAGTCATTACACACTCACCTTACACAGCACATGTTTCACACCCTCTCCATATGTCACATTTTATCATACGTCTCTATGTGTGAAATAGCATGAGTCATAACATTAAATAGAACGACAACATCTCAAAGGAACAGTGTGCCGCAATCACACACAGTGCATTAGGGGGAGAGGCATACTGTGTTTTACAATTTCTACTTTATTTTTAATATTAATTACACAGACAAACTACACATGGTGTGTTTTGAATCACTATGCCAATTATAGTGATATGCTATCATATTATAGGGACATTATGGATTTACATGTTCACTCCATGGTTAAAATTCATCCTGTTTAATTGGAACAAGTTGAACTGTATGCCGACAGCAGCTCACCTGAAACTTACGGATACTTTACTCATGTTGAGAATGCGAAACATTATGGATGACAGAAAGAAAAGTGTGAAGATACAACAGGTGTGATTGTGTCTCGAAACAAAACATTTGAAAACTGTAGTCTAACAGGTGTTTTGTCTACAGATCTCATTTGTCTTTAGCAATAAACAAAACCACAAACCAGGAAGGGAACGAAAGTTTAAGTAGTAATACTGTGTTGCAATAGGATGTGATCGTAAATAAGATATCCCATTTTCACACTTTATGTTGCTGTTTTGCTAAAGTGGGAGGAGGACGAGCTTTACCAGGAATTTAAATCCCGTCATATGCTAATGATTATACTGTTTGCTGCGTATCATTTATTCGAGTGGACGGTTACATTTATAGTAATATTTGCACAAGGAAATATTAAAGGAAATATAATCCAGAAAGTCAAGGATGAATAATACATCCATGAATATGAGACACCAAGACACTGATTTCCAATAACTATGAGGCAATGTGAAGATAATATCTTTGATCCCCATCTCAAAGACCAGCACTGAACCCTGAGTAAAGTGAGCCTTGTTCACACTGTGAAGTAATCCACCGGGATTTGTGGATTTCTAATCACAGATTCTGGTACAGATTTGATTGACGAAGGCAACGTGTCGGCAGATAGCGCTGCACTGTGCCGTGGCAAAAGGTGAGCCATCATTTCCTGTTGCTCAGCACATCAACATAGTGTATTCACATTCATATAACTGGATAACTAGATATACAAACACTGTTTTCTGATGCACAGCTAAATTACGTTGTGTGAGGTCCTTTTGCTTAAAAAAGAAAGATGAAAACAGGTCTGTGGCACAGAACAATGTCTGAGCCAATTCAATTAATGATAGCCACTGAAAGCAAAGTTTGTATGATGACGCCACATAAGCTCTTACTGTAACACCAGGGAATCTCACACTAACATAAAAATATACCTGTCACTCTCACTGTCATGCCTTCCTCTTTCACTCAACACTGTTTCTAGCATTCATCCTATGAGCGCATGTCTTGCTCTGCCTCTCTTTCTCCCTCTGCCCTTCCTTCTCCAGTCTGCCACGATCTCATATGTCACATTTACAATGGAAACATCCAAATTTACAGATGCTATCAATTAATCACCTCTGCTCTAATTACAATCCAATTAACCTCTGTTTCCATGCACCATGCTGCAGGATGGCCAGCACTCTCCCTACTCAATCACACTGCTCAGAGAGAGGGACAGAGATATGGAGATGGGGAGTAGAGCAAAGCGACATTTAATGGAAGGAAAAGTGAGTACAAAGAATAAAGGGATACTGTAGATAGTATTGCACAGTCAAAAATGCACCGGCACCTCAGTTTCATATCCTGCAGCTTTGGAGTGGTTTTGGAGATTTGGGCAAAGCCCATTATTTTTAAGCTAAGGGAAAACTCGATGCTGCAGCACAAAATGATATTTACGATTTTAGTGAACTTGGTGGCACAGTTTGGAGACGCAGTTTGGTGTTTCAGCATGACTATCCCCTCGAGCACAGGCAAGAAGCGTGAATAAAAAAACTATACTGTGGTTGGTGGTTTCTACACTGCATCAAACACCTTTCGTCTGAAGTGGAATACAAACAGTATAACACTAACCAGCAACCTGATAGTAGAATATGCAACACAAGTGTGTATGTACAAAGATGGATCAAAAATTAGGAAAGAGGAGCGACATAAAAAAAAAATTAGAACAACTTGAAAGGGAACAAAAAAATGAGGCTCAGCTCAAGAGCTGATGTCTCAGCGGAGGATCACAGGTGTGCCTTGTGCAGAGACAAAGAAGAGAAAGCTAGAGGAAGAGAGAGACTAGGGGAGAGGGAGGGAGGGAGGGAGGGAGGGATGAAGAGCTTCTTGCTGCTGTTGTCAGGAGGATTGAAAAGAGGACGGATGTGTCCATTACAAACAAGACTGTTCTCCTGTTGCCTTGGGAGACCAAACTGTCACTGTGAACCACCTGTATATAAGTGTGAGCATATGGATGCCCCACAAGCACACATACGTGATATGCCGATGTACACAAATAGTCACGCGTGTGCTCCAACACGTGTGCTGTACAACATGTACAGTAGTAAATCCAGGACAGTCTTACAAAGAAACACATGCACAGCAACGGTCACAGCAACACCTCACGTGTGCATACGTGCTCCATACATACGATACCATCATGTACTTGCGGACATATACAACAGAACGATCAAACACACTCCCATTCAGCTCAAACACAGATGGATTCCTCTACTATTAGCAGCTCTAGATTTACGGTGGCCCGTCAGCCTTCAGCTTTTAATGCCATGTGGGGCCTGTTTTACAGCTCTGCCCCAGGGCCCCAATCGGCTTTCAATTAGCAGGTGAGCCGCAGTCCTGTTCCCAATCAATAGCCCAGTACAGGCAGGCTGCAGGCACCATAGGGGCCCCCAGCTTGGAAGGAGGAGAGGAGAGAAGAGGAAGTGGAAGGGGACGAAGGGAGAGAAGCTGGCAAGAAAGACTGAGGTGGAATTGTGCCATGCTGCTGGGCCAGAGGGTTGTTGAAAGGGGCTGGAAACTGTCACTTCATCTGCACACATAAACACAACAGGATAGGCATCAAGGCACGATTTGTTCGCAAATTCAATCTTCAAATCTTGCTTTTCCTAAACAAGGAAAGAGGGGCTAATAAAGACTGCAGGTTGCACTGGGCAGCTTCCAGGTGTAGCCATGCTCAAACTTTCTGGTAAAAGAAATTGCATGAACTAAATAAAGCTGCAGTTTCAAGGCTAATTAAAGATCCTGAGGTTAAAACATTTTTTCTCTGCAACTAATCTCTGTAAACATCGTCAGAGAGTTTCCCCGGGTTGAAGTGTTTCCTCAAAACAAGTGACAGTAATTTCAAAGAATGCGATTATTCCGCTTTTTCCAGGAAAGTGTCTGATAATCTGAGGAGGCACTTGGGTGGCAGTAGACACAAGGGAATTAGTTTCACACAAGCTAAGACAACTGATTTGAAGACAGATCATCAGATGGAATAATACAAGATGGAAATGTTTGCCCGTATATCTTTCATCAAGATGTCTGGGAAGTCAGTCTCACGCTTTTAATGCAGGGACATCAATAAAACCAACAGACAAGAGACAAGAGAAACTGCTGATAAAAAGTAAGAGTACCACGATTTCTACACTTTGTAGTCAGGACATGTTAATGTACATGCATTGGAAGTTAATTATTTATAAATATTGGGCTGAATGCAAATTGAATAACTGGAAGCAGGGAGGTGTTTAAATATAAGGAACAACTAGGCAACTTGAAAATCCATTTTCCTATCCGTGACCATGATTTGAATGTGCCTTTAAAAGGTTTACATTGAAATCCCCGCTTGCTGTTTTTGTGCCTAAACCTGAGCAAACTGTGACCATTCAATAATCTTAACACTTATTTATTGCCGTAACTATGGTGATGAAGAAGCAGTATGGCTCTATTTCAGGAGACACCACTATAGATTGCAATAAAGGGCAGGATTAAACAAGCTACACTGCTGTTTAGGTGAAGTTCAACAATCACCCACATGTACATGTGTCCACAGCTGTGAAATCTGCACTGCTCAGTTCAGTCTAGCTGCACAGAGATGAGGAAGCACAGCAAAATTACCTGTTTCAATTGTCATCTGCATCTCTGAGACACCATCGCATAGCAAAATAGCCAACTCATTATAATTAGACTCACAGAGCACCACATGCTTTGGTCCCTACCTACAACACATGAAAGAGAAAAATCCCATTCCCCTTAGTGACATTAGAGAGAGGGGAATCTGCCAAAGCAGGCTACTTGGCATCGACATGGCATTCACTGAATGGCGGAACAGAGCGCCATTTTTACATCGCGCTGTACTGAAGAGCAACCGCCGTCAAGCAATTTTCCGTCTCTATTCCTTTTTTAATTCTGTTTTTTTTCACCTGTGTTTTGTAACCTTGTGAGAAGCTGGTAACAAAAGCAGTGTGATGCATGCAGGAGAGGTTAGAGAAGATTAGAAAGGCACAGAGGAAGAAGGAGGAGGAGGAGGAGAGAAGCTACAGGGTTACTGGAGTAACATGGGTGTTTTTGAAGGCACCACGGCAGTGGGGGGTTGGCAAGGTAGAGGGGGCTGGGTAGACAGGAGAGAGGTTGGAGAGATAACTGGGTTCCTTCCAACACCCAGCTTCGTCTGCCTCTTTCTCTGTGCCAGTTTTATCAAAGAGGGGCAACGAGGGTCTTTGAAGGCATCCCAGCAAGAGGTGTGTGATTTTACTGTCTGATATTCATACACCTGTAAGGATGTATATGAGAACAGCAATGAGTTAATGAATCCGGGTAAGTTCATATAAGGTCATATATAGGCACGTACGGTCCTATTAATGTATGTGCATATGTTTGTGCATGTGTGATGAGGGAGCAGCCTGCTGTAGTGCGTCTCACTCCGAGTAGCAGCAAAGCAGAGCTAGGATTGCTAGAAGGCTGAGAGACAGACAGCTCTTCCCTCCACACATCTCTGTTCAAAGGCGCCATCAAAGTCTGGCAGAAATGTCAGTGCTGCAGGCAGGGGACCGGCCTCTGAATGTCAGTCCTTCTCAGGTCAACGCTGAGATTCAGCCTGCCTTGCACAGGCAGAAGGGTGGGGGGCAGATGAAGGTAAAAAGAGAGAACACACAGGGACAGTGATTAGGGGAACATGATAAAATGAGAGTGAGATGATGTTATGGAGAGAATTCAGTGATAAGAAAGAAGAGGGAGACTGCATTGCAAAATAATAACAAGACAAGAGAACAAAATGCTGTGGACAGAAGACTGACTTTCTTTTATTCTGTCAGTGTGTGTTTCTGCCGGTGCAGCAGGATGTCAAGTGACTTCAGGCCAGAGATCTAGGTGAGACTTTGAGCAAAAGAGGTAAAATAAAAATGTAAATGAAAATGCAAAGAAGAAAAAGCAGAGCAGGTGATGCAAAATGTCCTTGTTTCTGAATGCATGAGAAATGCAGTGATATACTTGCAGAGACAGATACTATATAACAATATATTAAACAGACCCACAAAGCAGTAGAGAAGAGGAGAGAGATAGGAGCAGTGACACAGCACAGACGCACAAACACACACACACACTAGTGATTGTCCCAATGCAGGCCATGAGGAGCCTGTCAGATTACAGGAGGGTAATTGAATGGTAAGGGAGCAGACAACACGTCTAGCGCAGCCGGACTCCAGAGGCGACCGCCACCATACCAGAGCTCAGGGGAAATTCAGGGCCCACTTAATAGTGAATTGGAGATGGGACATTGTACGTATGTTTGTGCGTGTCTGGATATAAGCGAGTGTATGTGTGGGTGCGAGCGCTTGGTAGGTGTGAGACAAAGGAGAGCGCCCATGGCAGCAGTGAAAATGGTCACTAAAAATTACTGCAGTGGCACGTAACAAGACTGATTAGAGAAGTTACTTGATCGAGAAAACAGACACAGCACTGCAAAGCATAAAGAAAGAATTACAGAGAGACTCAATCGTACGGAGGCACGGAAATTTGTATAGACAGAGGATTAAAAGAGGGTCAAAAAAGTGGCTGAGGGAAGGAGAGAAAAAGCAAAGGGAAAGAAGGGACAGTGGAGAAACAAAGATGAAGAAGAGATTCCTAATGATGTCCATCCACCAATGAGAATCTATAAGGAGAAAGGACAAAATTGACAAATTGAGCACAGGAAATTGACAAGTGAGCGTTAGGAGGGTGTCAAAGAGAAGCACGGCGCATTGCTGCATGAGGGAGGAAGACAAGTGACAAATTAGTGTAGGTTTTTTTTCCAGTTGCACTTCAATGGCAATGAACGCTCAGTGTCATTTTATTCCCATATGAATAGTGAGAGATGAGCCGACATGACAAGCACAGTATACACACACATAACAATATCGACTGAGTAAGGTGTGGAGGTGTGTGTGTGTGTGTGTGTGTGTGTGTGTGTGTGTGTGTGAGAGACAGGCACCTGATTTCTGTTCTTCTCTCTGTAGACAAGAACCCAGCAGCTGGGTAAAAAGTAACAAGTAACTTGTGAGAGGAGCTGGGACAGTGGGGAGGATGTAGAGCAATGAATAGAAATACATAGGAACAGCAAACAGAGAGGGGGTGTGTGTGTGTGGCAGGGGTGGGGGCAGAGAAGAGAGACAAGAAAAGAGAAGGAAAAGCGAGAAGGTCTGCTGGGTGTAAAGTTTCCCCTGGATGTGATATGTGGATATGGGGATGTCATCAAGCCCGTGAAGTGGAAATAATAAAGAATTAGGATTGTCTCTGAAGACAGGGGAATTAATCCAAAATGAATTATGAAGGGGGGAGAGGAGGGGGGAAAAATCAACATCAGCTATTTCCTTTTCCTCTGCTTTGAGGGAGATAGGGCGGGTTGTGCGAGTACTGTGAATCCCATAAAAATTAAATTAATAACAAACGGGAAAACGCACGCACACGCACGGAAAAAAAGGCGTAAAAAATGAGTAGTGCGGGGGCGGAAAGAGATCGTCGTACAGAGAGCAAGTGTACAGACGGAAAAAAAGACGAGAGAGATTTGAGGGAGCTGAGGGTGGGCACTGTTGCTGCCAGATTGCACTGCTCTTTTGTTCCCCCTCGTCTTTCTGGAAAGGGCTGCCGGTGTTAAAGAGGAGATGCCACGCAGGCCATTGTAATAAATGCCACTTGTAAATTGCGGAGTGGAATTATACAGCGTGCAGATGGATCCATACGCCTGAGCAAAACGTGGCCAAAAAAACCGGGAGCGATAATTAAGACTTAGGGGGTGAATGACAGAGCCATTTGTGACGACGGAATATGGCGTTTCCTAGCTCTCTGGGAAACAGAAGGGCTCGGAGAGGCTCGGTGTCACAAAACATTACCCACACAGCTGTTGGCTTTATGAGCAGCAATGGTGTACTCCCTTCCTCCCTCCTTCTCCCCGCTCATCCTCTTCTATCTCTTTCTACCCTCTTCTTTTTCCACCACCTCCCCCTTATCCACACACACAAACACACACAAACACACACACACACACACACACCTCTCCCCTTGATCTCCACACAGCGGTGCTGTACTTTTTTTTGGTACTGTTCCTCTCCCGAACACCGTCGCCATCAGTTCTTCCATTCATCGACATCCCCTTCACCTTCCTCACCTCACACCATCGTCCCTTCCATCTCCGAGGGGCTAGACAAGGACTTGTACTCCATCATTCATACACAGGGAGGAGGAGGATGCACTTCACATGCACACCGATACAGAGTAACACCCAGGCTGAAAATTCAATAAAAACCACTGACACTGACCACGCTCGGCACTGTTTTGAATGGGAGTTCGGGCTCGCTGGGGCTCTGGGCTGACTGTAAAATAGGAAAAATCGAATTCTGTTGTTTTCCTTTTCTCTCTCTTTCTTTGTTAAACAAACATTTCTGTATGCCACCCCTGCACTCACGATGTCCACCCTCGTCCTTCCAGGCTACTCTGCTCGTAAGGTTAGCAAATCATGCTGGTGCTTTTTTTTCCCGTACTGTAGCTTAAGCGTTCCTTTCTAAAATCATCCAACACTGGTTACGTTCCACGCCTGGGAATTCTCTACAACCTGCTCAACAAGTGCAGCTGCACTGTCGCACACTCGCGTAGCCCTTTTGTTTCATGTCGCTGCATGAATTCCCGCTGTATCTCTGCACAAACCCTACCAAGAGCAACACTTGCACATTTATCCTACTTGGCAAATAAAGTGATTCTGATTCTTATGTGTCCCCCAAACTCTGCCCTCTAGTCTCCGTCTCTCCGTTAAGTCCATCTATCTCTCTGCCTGGCTGGCCAGCCTGTCTTCTGCTCTCATCTACCTCTTTGTCTCTGTCCCGGGGGCCTCCACAGCGTGCAGAGTAGCCTGAGAAGACTTAACTCAAACGAGACCCCTTCGCGCCCCGTTAAACCACCGACCTTCTCTGTCACTCCTGTCGCCCGCTGCTGCCGACGACGGGGGCCTGAGCTGCAACCTAAGAGACCCTGAGCTCAATAAAAGTGTGGGTGATTAAACAACTCCCTGTAATTGCTCCTTTTGTGGAGGAATCAAACGGTCACACTTATTACAGAGGCAGGAGAGAGGAAGGTTGGGAGCAGTCGTTTCCACTGAGGGCCAGACACTCTCAGTGACCCTCTGCCCTCCCGTCACTACTCCTTTATCTGACCAAACAACCACTGTGCGTGTGTGTTTACCTCCATGCGTATGTGTGTGTGTGTCCTAATGCCCCGTATGTATGTGCCAGTGTGTATGTTAACTATGCCAAGAATGCTCCTGAAACAAAGAAGAGAGCAGTAACACCAGAGCTCCCCTCAGTGGCCAGTGGTTGAATTACACAGGAGTGAGTTCTAGCTTTGTTCGAAGCAACACGCGTCTGTGTGCCGCCAGCCAGCTGGCTTTTGTAATGGCTGACATAGCCAAAGCAGGTGACCATGTCCATCGTGACGGCCAAGTTTTTTAATAACACATGAACCATACACACCATTTGCTAGTCACACACACATACAGATATCAACACAAGAGTCTGGCTACGGGCCCTGTCAAATGGGTCTCCTTACAGAGGGGAGGGGCACAATTATAGAAGCCACAAATACATATATAAGGTCCCTTTCAAGGGTCCGTGAGTGCTTCAGCTTCCCTATGATTAGGCCCACTCTCGCCACACACGCAGCACCCGCCGTGCACACACAAGGTCTCCTGTGCCAAAACAGCCATCAGACAGTAGTTTTGTACTGCAGGAGTGTGAAAGGAAGAGGTTTCTGTGGTCAGATAGAAAGGGGAGGACAAAGTGAGCAACCATCTGGCCAACATCTATTAGTCATGTGTTGTCTAAGAGGTGAAAGCATGCGCAGACATATTTTAATCAGGAGAGATTTGCTTTAAAGAATCAATTTAATATATGCCATGAATAGGTAGAGTCAGAAATGGGCTGTGAAAAAGTATGGTATGCATTGACATATGGCTCCGACTCGACGACGAGACGAGTGGAATCTGCTACTGTTCTGTTATTGTTTCTTCATTTATCATCTTCTATATTTTTAGCATAATTGGCTGTGTGCCAATTATTTACCCACAGTCCTACTGGGCTGCAGAACTTTGTAATGTGAAGAATTACTGGCGCTGCTTGTTTTGTTTGTTGTTAGCTTAGTTTAGCCTTTCCTGTTTAGTTCCCCGCCACCACCCCACTACTCCTATATCTATATGAATCTGATATAAATATCTTAATCCGCAATGCCTTTTTTAAATGGCTTGGACGCTCCCATGAATGCCATTTTTTTTCAGTGTCTGAATCATGAACGTGGACCTAAACGTTGACTCGGGAAAAGGAACTGTAATAAATAAAGAGGATGTGCTAAAGGTTACCAAAAATTATAATATTATCCTTCAATTGTTATGTTATCTTATGTGAGTAATTATACAGATGTGAAAAATAAATATGGAGGAAAAAGTATTGCATGATATTCAGACCAGACTGTGCATATGACCATGTGTATGTTACAGAGTAACGGTGCCCTCTTCTGGACACACGGTTAGCGATCACACAGTTTTCCAAAGAGGCATCAAAGAAAAGGAGGCTCCATATAAAACTGTGCAAAATCAGGCTTTATTCTTTTTTCCCCTGCATCATTGCCTTTCATCATCACCATAATCACCATCATTGTCATCAAAATCATCCAATAAAGAAAAGAAAATCGTCACCAGAGTCAGACAGCAAGAGAATAGATTCTCAAAAAGACTCACAGCTCAAACCCCTCAGCAAAAAACAGGCATCGGTTATTAGCACAGTCCCGCAACACAACGAGGCAGCTGTACATGTCCACTCCTTCCTGGCCAGTACATTTCAACAAGGTCTCCAATGTCCTTATTTACAATTCTTACTTTCAGTGCCTCACGGTCCATTCAGTACTTAGGATCTTCACCTCCAGGAAACATTGAAACGCCAGCTTAGTGCAGACATAGCTCAGATGTCCAACATCATAGTCTTTCTGAATCCAGAAATACTTTTCTGTCCCCTTTTCCTCCAAAGTCCGTCTACTGCTGGTCTGAGGACAGTCCATTTCTCCTGTTTAGGCAAACGTTGAATACTGTAAGTGCAATGTCTAGTATAATGTCAAGAAAATACAAACTCACACGTACATACATACAGTACATGACTAACGGATGAACTTGATTAGCTATACAAGGTTGCCGTTCTCCAGGGTGAAGCCACAGAGTTGCTTGTGAATGCACCTCTCTAACATCTGCTCACCTGGACTGAACACCGTCAGTAGATAGATTGGTAATATTGTCCATGATTTTCTTTACAGTGTATTCAGTAAGCTGTGGATCCGATGGGCAGTGTAGTTCAAACACAGTAAGTCCACCATTTAAAGAAAAGGTAACGCCTAGTTTAACAAACGGATGACGCATAGAAACATTTCATGACTTGTTTTTCAGTCCAATCCACTGTATCTAAAAATGAGTCCTTGTTTCATCCTTTTTTTCTGTGTTTTATTACGTGATGTTAGAGAAGATGGTCATTTATGTATAATTTAATGTGTCTTTAGCTACATGACTTTAGGTGTAAAGGCCTGACATACCTCCCATTAGCCAATAATCAACCAGTACTAGGAGACACTAGACCAACTTCGCTCCAGCTAGATCTTTATATCCCGTATTCTGTTTGCTTTTAAAAACCTTAAACAGAAAACCTCTTGAGAGCTGTTAGTTAATGAATATGAAAAAATTAAATTAAACCAAAACAATGATACAAACTCATTTAAAAGCAGCAACAGAGGTGCACGATTACTGTAATTGTCATTTGGGATCTGCTGTAATACTAACCTGTTAGTCAGTATAGGGTGTCGTGTATTACATGAAGCTTTGAGGAAAAGGTAGAATCCTTGTTCCTATCAGACCTGGCGTGTTACATTCTTTTCTTGTTTTTTGCATGTTTGAATTTTTTTTTAATTTAGCTGTTTGAAAGTGCGTCCACCATTATCAGTTATCTTAAAAAATAAGAAACCATTACACTATAAGGTTTCAACATTTGACAATGTTTGAAACTGGGGTCCAAGCTACATATGGTTTATTGGATTCTAGGAGTTTCATCCAGTGGACAAAGACAGAATGAGAGAGCAATATTTCCCCTCAGATAACCATGTCACAGATCTTAATTCATGTCATTAGTCAAAGAATATTAAATAAATGGATCAGAGATAATGTCTTTGCAAACACAATATGAGAACAAACGCCTATGTGCATGTAAACCCATCCAGCCACAAAGGGATCTAATTATCATTTTGGATGATCATTTTTTATGTTAGATACGCACAAAGAAAAGTGTTAAACAGAGATCTCCCCAAAAAGAAACAAGAAAGGAAAAAGGCTGGTCCCCTTAGGTTCTGAAAGTGTGTTGGAGAGCCATTCCAGCAACTGTCCTTTCTTCTTTACTAGTGAATAGTTGTGAATACAGTTTTAAATGTCATAAACTGAGAGCAGCAGACTGACTGAACCAGGTTAAACGTAGCTCAGGGTTAACTGAACATGAATGCGTAGCCATTCAGAGAAAAAGAACGGAGGAGAGGGGGGAAACAGAAGGACGGGAACAAATTCACTTTAGAAATAATCTGCTCGAGAGCTGCCGCAGCCTTCGGTCTCAGGCCTTAGGTGAGCTCGCCCAAACATTCGCTCTGTGTGTCTGCCTGCCTGCTGCCTCTGCCAGAGAGTCGCATGGGTCCAAGCGCCGCAGCTCAACCCTCATTAGCTTGAGTAGATTTGGGTCCCAATCACGCGCATGATCTCCTTCTGCACCTTAGGCTCCTGGGTGTTGATGTTAGCATCTCCGACTTGACCGTCCTCATACCTGCACGCATACATAGAATATTTATTTACAGTGTAGTATGTTTCATAATTCTGTGAAACGCGTCTTTATCACTATCTCTTGCTGACGCCCTCAAGTTCTCTCACGCCTCGTTTTGTCCTGTATGCCGATAAACGGAGTCCAGATTTGGAAAACAAAAAGGTATATGCTTATCTTATCTTATCTTATATCTTATGAACTAGGCATGTACAAACCCAGACAAAGAAGAGTGAGTTGCTCCTGTCTATGAAGTGAGTGAATGACAGGGATTTCAGCAACACTTACACAAAAAAGAAGCGAGTACAGACGTGGTCAGATACTGGACACACCCAGATGTTACCATGTTTCTGCAGATCTTTAGATGTGATAACTGTTGGAGAGAAAAGCACGTTTCACCACGGATACAAACAGAGCAATGGGTCTTTATAGTCAGTGTACTTCCTTATTTTAGGTTCGGATATTAGTTTATACCATTTAAGATGCATGTTATTAAATTTAGTTATAATCCTAAGAGGTGCATTTGATTTCTTCTGCTAATTTCCAGTAGTCACTTTATGGTTTTACTGCTTGTCAACGCATGTCATGATGTGCTGTACTGAACTGACCAAAGCCTCGTATTCACATTACATATACATCTTCTGCTTGCTGTTACCTTCACACAGAGCGATGCAGTTCAGATTTCGACTCTGAAGAAATCTTGATTGTATTGGACGGCTCTGTTGAAAAAAGAGACAGCAACAAGTTGTTACTAAAGATTTTCAGTCACGGAGGCGAGGTGATCTGGAAGTTAGCAGTTCAACCGATGTGCTACAGCAAATACCACGATACCGTGATCTAACCGAGCTAATGATGGTATCAACTATTTTGTAAAAAGAAGTGTCAGTATTGGATATTTCCTATTTCATTACCTGTGGTATAGTATTCATGCGGTTGTAACGCTGCACCAGTTCATCTTTGGTGGGCATGCGGTGCTGTCCTTTCCCCATTCCTGCAAGAGCAAGCATACACAGAGCAAAGAACCATCAGTCAGAACAACCTTATCATATCATATCATATCTTGTCATATGAGCTGTGGAACGTCTTATAGGGGTTTCCTAGGACAGAGAAATGAATAACCACGATGCCAAACTTCACATGAAGGTTAATGGTACTGAACATAAGAAAACGTATTCCAAATGGATTTCAAAATTCAGCATCAAAGTTGTTATTCTTACATCAAGAGTCACTTCAATATGATATGTTTACAGAAATCATTAGCAGTAATAAGTTGTCTCAATTCATAAAATGCCATTCTTACTATATTATTACATTATAGGACCAGGATTAAGTTTACTGAGTTTGTTTCTGTCAGCAGAAATACACTGGATGAAATATGGTGAAGACTTAAATTAAAGTTTAAATGACCACTAACCCACAAAAAGGAAAAAAATATAAAAAGCCAGCAATGTACAAATGAACACACACACACACACACACACACACACACACACACGATCCAGTGAGCGCCCCCACTGTATAAAGCCACAACATAGAGTATGATATGGTAAGCTTCGAGGCCCAAGGCAAGACACACAGCACGGTGCAGCACAATAGGATATCATGGGAAGCTCCCACATGTGGAAATGTGTTCCAGGATGAAAATCAGGCCAAACACAGAGCACACAGTTATGTCAACCAACACACTGCAAAAAAAAGGAAGCTGTGGGGGACGAAGGTGGTGGAGGAGTCTGAGCGGTGAGGAATGTACCGTTCCTACCTGAGTATCCAAAAGATATGCTGGAGATGGGGCTCAGATAGATGCCCTTTCCATACGCTGCGCCATGCAGCTTGGGTTTGAAAAGAGCAGGGAGGAAGGAAGGGTCACTGAGCAGTTGCACATAACGTCGCATAGACACACTGCGTACTCACACATAGCAAAACACACCGAACGCACACTAATTAAATCCTAGGAAAGTCTGCTCGTCGTGTTTTTGTGACAGTTTACCTGGAAAACCCCAGCAACCAAGCACACTGAATACAAACACCCATGCACACACAAAAATCCGAAGATGGTGGACAGCAATGACAGCAATGTAAAGAAGACTGAGGTGTTCCAGAAATGAAGACATGAGCAATGAGCATTGATCTGAAGAAGATGATAGGATGGAAGGCTGAATGACAAGAATATCCAGAATGAAGAAGACAGACGAACTTCAGGTGTAAGATGGACAAGAATTCATAAGCTGCTGTGAAACCAGAGGAGAAACCAAAGGTGAAGCAAAGTGCAACTGCATGGTTTAGGAATAAATGCCACGGACATGGAGGTCAGGACACGGCACGTGTGGGAGAAAACTAAAAGAACAACAAAGGAGGCTGGAGCTGGAGGCAAACTCTCCTCCTCCTCCTAATGTGAGACACAATGACAGAGGAAGGCGGGGGTGTCAGTGCTCAAGGTTGAAACAGCGAGGAGAAGAAAGAGGAAGGAGATGAGGTGAGATCAAAGACGGGCAGCTCAAAATGTTGAAGAACAAAGAAGACATAAATAAGAAAGACATCGGCAAAATAGAGCAATCACAGCTGACGGGAACGTTTCAAAGATCCTTGAGAATTCAGATTTAATCTGCCATATTGTGCAAATGAGACATTTCTGTGCTCTCCAGTGCTTTCTTTCTATCTTGTTCTGCTATTTATTTGTCTTCTAGAGACCAAAGTTACAACACCAGCACGGACAGATGAATGCAGACCTCAGTGCAAACTGTGATACATGATGATATATTTGGAAAGAAAGCATGGAAATCAAATTACTAGTTTTAGGTCATGTGTCTGGTTGTTATGTGTCTCTAATCTGAACATATGATGAAACGCAGGTACTGACCTTCAGTGGAAGCCCTTATCCACCAAGTCTATACTCACTCTCATGGAGCCTCTCCTGTGCATTGTTCAGTTTCACACCTAGCCTACTCACTGCTCTAGGTGGTTAACCCCAACAGGGCACACTGGTAGGCTCCTGATATCACAGCTGACCACACACTACAGTCCCCTCCCAGAAGGGGCGTGTTGTCTGCTGCTGTCGGCACAGGAATGAGAAAGAAACCAAGGAAAATCTACCAGTGTGCCCTGTTTGCTAAAATGCCAATTGCAAAGATGACAAAAGGGAAGCTGGCATCCATTAACTGCAAAAATGAATCAGCCGGACAGCGAGCCTGCTCTGACCAAGAGCAGGCTCACTGTCCGAGAGGAGATGCATCGTAAATTCCAGCCAACTGCCAGGGTTACATACCTGCAGTTTGGTATAAGAGGCATTGACTAGTCCATTTCTCAGAACAGAGTGCCAGTTCTCTATATGGGAACCACTAGAGCAAGTGTAGAGAGAGGGAGAGATAAGAAAGAAAAGATGAAGCAACGTGCTGAGAGAACATACACAGCGTGGATCTGTGGAGCCGCTCACCTCTGCAGTGGCCAGACCCAAGCTGTTCAGGAATGTTGGAATAAAACAACACTACCATGTGTTTGACTGTAGAGTCCATCAGCGTCATGTAAAAATGCTGCGTGTAAACTCTTAAGAAAGAATATATCTTATACCCGCCATCAATAGAGAGCAGCGGGTATCGGTAAATAAAAGTGTATTATTATATTTTTAATCATCTTTTGTACAAAAAAAATCTAAAAACTCTACTATGATTAATTCATCAACAGAAACAAACTGCTTTAGTTTTGTTAAGATTCGGGGTCGTAGGCGAAGTTAACTTAAAAGAAGTCCAGGGTGCCATGACTAAACTACAGGTTTCTATTTATATCTTTAGTTGAAGGACATTTTGGGAGATCATAACAGTTCCTCAGATATATATATAATCCAGTATTCAGAAAAAGGAAGATCAAAGATGACTTTCAGTGCAGGATTAGTCATTTGAAAACATCTCTCAGAGCAAATACCTGGACTGTCTTAAAATAGATAGAGCAGTCAAAGCAGTGTCAGCACTCCTGTTATTATTACCTGATTTTGATGCATTGTAAGGTTCTTGTTCCCAAACTCTTAAATAAACACGGGAACATTTCACTTTTTAGATTCCCTTTTATAGACATGTCTTTATATTTAGTTTTTTCAGGCGACTTAGATGTTTGGCCTTTTCTGTTGAGGAACATTTGATCCGTAGTATTAACCAGCACAAACAGGAAGTGTTAACGGCTAAGTTAGGCGTGCCCTGCGTGTGCCCAGATGGGCCATGTGTATCTAAAATATTCAGTCCCATCTGCTATGGTACAAATCTCTATCTCACAGACATCGCTGGCTCCACGTGCTGGCTCCACGTGCTGGCTTAGTGCGGCGGCTACTCTGTCCAAGAGAAGGGCCAGTGCTCTGTGCGGTTGTTTGTTATGGTTTCAATAAAAATATGCTAGACTGGCCCCTCCGTCTACAATATAATGACCAGGTGTTACACTGAGACGTCTACATGTCTGACAATGCAAACATACACATCCGTTTAGGTAACGATGACTTGAGGCAGTATGATTTAGATACAGTAGGATTTCTCCCATTATATTTACTGTAACAACACACACTTAACAATATGACTGTGACATTTTGTACTAGTCCAAAAAACAGTTTTTAAGCCATGTATTGAAAAGATAGGGTTTTGGTCCTATCAGAAACAATGGTAGGGGCAAAGTGCACTCACTGGAAGGCAAATGTGCTGCCATATAGCTTCTTGGCAGTGCGAAAACGAGCCTCCTTGGCTGGAGGACTGCTGAGCAGCAGGAACTGGTGGGAGGTGTGCATGAATTTCAGTTGCTATCACGATAAGATCACAAAGGACACGTGTGAGCAAGAGAGAGACGAACAGACAAAGAGAAAGCAAAAAGTAAGCACGATCCATCAAAATTACACGATGTAGCAGTAATCTGTAGTGATCAGATAAAGGAGAGCTGAGAAGATGGGTTTTAGTTTCCTACCCTACTGAGAGGCAGCTTGACGATATGAGACCTGTTACTGGAAATAATCCTGCAGAGAGAAACAAAGATCAAACCATGAATAAACTGAAAAGGTCTCTTTTTTCCAGTGAGCACTATTATAGTAGGAACAAAATATTTAGAATAACATAAATGGTCAAACTATTCTCTTCATGCGCACCAGTAAATCATGACTGTATGACACCATGGACAAAAGCAGGAAGCTCAAACTGCAACAGCTATGAGCTGGCAGTAATTGTGATCATGTAAACCCGTCCTTGTCCCACTGCGATTTACTGCATCAAAGAGTTTTCCATTTAGGAACGTACTCTCCGTAACCTCTTGAGCATTGTTGCATTTTCTGTGATCATTCAACCCCTATGGTGAGTTCAAAACGCTCTGCAAGCATGTACAGTAGTAACATTCTCTGATTTAGGTCAAAGCTTGTTAACACGCGAAGCAGAGTCCATTTTTAGGACATATCCTATCTGCTTACCACTGTAGCAGGGGGTGAGCCAAAGGGTCCAGTTTGTCCATCTGTTTCTTGATCTCCAGATATGAGCCCTGGAAAAACCACACAAGCATGTGTTTTTTTAACAGCTTTGCTTTACAAAACCGAACAAGCAAGTGAGTAGATATGCTGACTCATTATTCACTAACAGTACAGATGCTTTCTCGCCGTTAAGGGTAAAGAAAAATTGGAAAGTGTCCTATATCAGCAATGCCACTTTGAAACAGACTCCACCCATTCAACACCACTGTGCATTAAACAGACAAAGAACAAAAATGTTCTATAAAATACAATAACACTAAAACATTATCTCTTAAACATATACGGTGCATTAAGAAGAGCGGCAGCCTTGGAACAGCCACCGTAGCCCTTCCCTTCTTTCCCTCCCATCCCCTCCTTGTACCTGGGTCATTTCCCGGATGGACATGACGCTATCCAGCGCTTTCTGCAGTCTCTCATAATTCTTCTTCTGTGTTCATTGGTTGAGCCAAACATCCATTGTATGCAATGAGAGAGGGAAAAAGCCTTGGTTTTAATAGAGCGGGCATGATGTTTTACACAAGTAAGTGGTAACATAGGCTGAGACATAGTATGTGTTTCGTTCATGATGTTGTTATCCTGATTCCAGCACTGTGGATGCTGACCTTTGGGTTGAAGGCCAGAGTCTTGGGGTCATTGGGGTCAACGACTGACGGGTAGGGCTCAAAGATTATGCTCTTACGGGGAGATTCAAGAGCAGCTCGACACATAGCCACAAGTAGGTCCACCACCTGAGGAGAGAGAGACACATTTGATGTTTTTGTGTCAGTGTGTAGACACAGTATCTCCCTACTGACGAATACAAATGATCAGAACTTAATATCATGGTGTCAGACGTGTTGCTGTCACCTCTGCCCCAGTGGCTACTTCCTCTGCAGCTCCGGACATCACACCCAGAGTGTAAAAGGAGAACACACACAGCTCCCTGGTGCACACCGCGGGCTAAACACAGATTCATAATTTCAATGTGTATAACAACTAGTGCCTACAAGAACATGCAAATCCACCCACGCACTCCTGTTAACAAGGCCGTATTATTAAGACATTAGGAGCGAGAAAAAGCATCACGTGCATGAACTAATATTTTCTTTTTCCTGTCACCTTCAGCATGGATCCATTCTGAAAGACATGCTGTTCATCGCAGACCACACAGTACTCATTGAGTGTGGGAATCCTCTGCTCTGAGTACTTCATTATCTGTTAGGAGAAAAGTCACAGTGGTGTTCACAGTTCATAAAAGCTATAAGGTTTTAAGTGCACGGTAGACTCCACTTCCACGCTGTATAAGTGCCCTGTTAACTCTTCTTTTGCTTAAGTCTAACCTGCACTAGGAAGCCGTACTCCAAGGTAGGAATGTTCTTGCAGTGCCCGCCCGCCTGGGATGAGAAAAACAATTCAATCAGCTGCCTCGTGGTAATCTGCGCTGGGGCCCTGGCCGCTGGGACAGCCACAGTCTGATGAGTCAAGTGAAGACAAAGCATTATGGGAAACGGCGTAGCAGCCATTGTTATGGTAGATGCAGGAGAATACTCGGATGGGAACAGTGCAGGTAACGGGGGTTTAAGAAGAGGGTCAGAGAGCATCACAGTGGATTCAAACAGAAACAAACAATATACAGAGCCCCAAAAACTGCATCTGTCTTATGGACAAATTTTAAATGATTATCTTGAATTTCAAAAATGTATTAAAAAAATCAGCTAATACAATGTTTCTAGCCTCAGAGTTATGACAACAGTCAGTGACATTATACTAAGGTTTCTGACTAGATACACAGCTGCTGATTCGTGCTGGCTGCCCCTGACCTGGCTGTTCGGCGGATAGCTGAAGAGCTCCCCTTTAGGGTTCTTCATAGTACAAGAGATGGAGCGGTTCATCAGGCGGGTCACTCTCAGCTCAGGGACACTCAGCTTCCCTTTTAAAACCGTGTCTTGGATCAGTGGAAAACTTGGAGACCTGGGAAAGAAGAACACATGCATCAGTAATTTTTCTAAACTAACAAATGTTGTTGTAGTCCAGTTCTAAAGAAAATGTCCTGCTCTGCTGTGGCCACTGCTCTAACAGTATTAACCAGTGTTTTACCTGCTCAGACAACTGGAATCTGTTCAGACAGTAACTCAGATCACTAACTTTCAAAATACAGGAACCAGTGTTCACTTTCGCTATGACTCAAGACATTATCCATGGACCTATCTGACATGAAACTTCTCTCCCGTCATAAGGATGTCAAGACAGCCTAGTAGTTAGTGAAGCTGACCTCCATTGAGTGGGCCAGGATTCAGTCCCTGTGCACCTATAACTGTCAAAGCATCCCGAAGTAAGACAGAAGTTGCAGAGAAGATATCGCCCATGGGGGACTAGTGTGTGTGATTTCTAATTTAAGTCAGTCTCCCATATGCTGTGTCAAGGCTTCTTTCTGCTGCTTGTCTCTCATCTATTGATTTGATCATTCAAATTATTAACAGAAAATGTTTTCTTTAATAAAAATCAAGTTCTAGTCAACTGTGATAATTACAACCACACAGGTAGTAAACAACACTTTAGTGTTATCTTCTTAAAACATTTGTGCCTCTCTTTAATGTCTATAGAAACAGCTTTCATTTGAATTCAAGGAAACTTCATATTCTAACCTACTTGAAAAAACTGTAATTAATAAATGAATAAACTCATTGAGTGACTGCAGACACTTGAATCAAAACAGTAATGGACCCAACATTTTTTTTGTACATTAGCATCATAATCAAGCATCAATCACATTGTAATATATTAATTGGAACATGTACATTTTAATGAACAGCATTTATTCTAATAAATTCACTGTCCACCGCATAAAACATGACAAACATACAGAGTGAGAAAGATACCTACTTGGGTATGGGGGAGAAAATGCTGAGCCCGGCACGGAACTTCTTGATGGTTCCCCCGGCTTTGAACCAGCTGTGCCTCTTCTCCTGCTGCGCCTTGAGGAACTCATTACTGAGGTGCTTCCACTGCTGGGAGGTGAATGTGCTCAGGATCCTAACAGGACCAAATGTCCATTTTACTATTGGTGGGCATCACTGTGTGAGTGTGTCAAAAGATTAGAAAACACGTTAAATGCATTGACTTACTTTTTGAGCTGCAGGCCCAGGCTGAAACCTTCTTTATTAGATGGCTGGAACACCTCTACTGAAGGCTCTGAGTAAAAACGATAACACTGTTACACAGTGTAGACAGACACACACACACACACACACATGCACCTTCTTTCTCTCTCCCTCTTGTGTAGCACTTCTGGTACTCACCTCCCACATTCAGTGAGTGTCACAAGTACCTAAAGTCCCTCTCAGAAAACCAACATCCACACTGACATCTTTACTCACCAGGTCCGTCGAGGTACTGAGAAAGAGAAAAGTGCAGTCTCAGAATAATGGGCTCTGTTCTGATAACTTTCCAAGCTGTCGCAACCTCCTCCTGAGTCAGGCACACACACAAATACACAGAGTTAGCATCTTAATTAGGGCCATTTCTCATTCATACATGATGTTATTTTGCAAAATGTCAACGTTAAAATAGTAATGGGCGAAGGCGGAGGAGGTGTGTGCACAGGGAGGAAATAGCTGACTCACGTCTAAGAAGCCGATGTTAATATGAAGATCGATGTCCACGTCATCAATGGTTCCATACTCCCTGTGGAGCGACACAGGATTTAGTTCATTCATCATAAGTAATGTAACCCTGTCATCTGATTAGCGCTCGAAGGACTCGAAGACTGCTCCTGCTACGTTAAGATTATTATAGGGTCACTCTCTTTGAAGCATGACGACGTAAGAATGTGCCAACAGAGTGATTCTTACTAGTTTAAGTTGTTTGTTTTTCAAAAGTCTCACACATTTGCTAGTGTGGGGAGGTGTGTCTGTGATGTTACCTGACAGACACAGCACTGTCAGTGTAGATGTCTTTCACTGCCTCTATGTCTGCATCCAGTTGGGGGTGGCGGTACAGGTCGGCAGCACAGCTCCCCTGTAACAAGCAGGTCACAGTTATAGCACAACATATTGCATATCCCACAGTTCCACCTTTCAAACACCTATCTATCACCTTTAGTTACTCTCTCAGCCACTGCTTATGTTCCATTTTGACTTGCTTCCTATGGGTCTAGTTTGGGAACAACATGCATGAATGATTTTATGTCTGTCGTGCATATATTCAAATATGTTCACCTAACTAAAAGAACCCTCCAGATTAGAGATTTGGAGTTTTTCATTTCATACGGCATCATCTGGTTGCTCTTAAGATGGCGGGTGTAGCACCATTGACCAAAGCTACAACCTCTAACATGTTACAAACCACCCCACCAACTCGTCCCACACATTTCTCATTTTGAGGATGTCCCGACAATGAAACTCAAGTTTCTGGACTTTTGCAAAGATAAAACACCATATTCATAACACAAAATTTGAGGTGTCCTGTTTTGAAGACGTCTGTTTTATCTTGTAGTCTATGGAAAAATGCTGTTGAAATACTACAAGTTGTCACTGGTAAAATTACATCCATTAATTTCAGCCAAATGTTCTTAAATGTACTTAAAGGTAACTATTTTAACTCTTTACCATTTACATAACTTCCGTATCTACAATTGATTATTCTTAGCTGTCCATCTACTTCTAATTTTCTTTTAGCTTTTTTAACCGGTTTAGGCCTTTTTCATTTTCTATTTGTAATAATATCAGACAGTTACATAGTTTAAAGTGTGATAAACAGGAAGAAGCAATAAAACTTCTTCAGGAAATCTTTGTAAAGGGACTGCAGGTAATGAGAGCTGTCTTTACCTAAGCAGGGTTTGCCAGTAGATCATTTTTTATTCACTAACGTCTGAGGCTACCATAGCACAGTTGCTATAATTTTTTTTCTGTGTCTAAACTTGAAGTCAGCCTCTCATCTCCTCAGCTCTGAGTGTGTAGAACAGATCCTGTACTTTCATCCTTATCTTGCCTACGCTGCTTTTATGTTCTCCGACTGCACAGAAATGAGCTTTACGTTCCAGACTGGATTTACATTTCAATCACAAGACTCAGAAGATAATGGCAAAAAAGGATGACTAACAGATTGAGATCTAACGTGGAAGTAAAGCACTGAACATTTGCAAGATGAAATGATACATTAAATGCCAGCAATGGAAATTAATTTGCCGGTGTTGCTTGTGATTGATACTTAAGGTTGCTCAGGGTGATACTAAAAAAGTGCAGTGATACGTAAAATAAAACACAACCTGTACTTCTACTTTACTCCAAAATGGCTTTTATTCTCAGTCAAACTGAAACCAATCCCAGGAACTTTTAAAACATGGACGTGTCTTACATTTTAACAGGACTTCCCACTCCGCATAAATTGAAATGTTTGCTCTGGAAGCAGTGAGACATCAGGGTGGAAATGTCAGGCAGCCACTCCATCTGTTCTGGACTAGAGCCTGTTGACCAAACTGCCACGACATTTGGCCTGAATATTTATAATCCCCAAAAGCATCATTCCAAATGATTACATTAACCCCTGACCTATGGTCTGGTTCCACCATCAAAATATACTCTTCACTGACAGCAGGTGATGACAACATCTTAAAAGCCAACTACTGCAGTAGATGGCGATGATTGCTAGATTTAAATAACATGTTGTTGTTGTAGTTATAACTCATAAGCTGGTGGTCACACCGCCATAAGGATTGATAAACACTCTTTAATCGACCCCATTGTCTTTCCATTCAGGATTTCTTCTGCATTACATTATATTATAACAGTGTCATTGTTGAAATGAACAATTCAGCCTCTCCGGACTCTTAGTGGGTCTTTATAATCTAGCTAAAAGATTAAATACACTTTTTTGATTCCAACGAATTGCAGTAATAGCAAAAGAGATTTTATCTGGTCTTTTTTGGGGGGTAAATTTACTATTTGTAAAAAAAAATCATTCAAGGCAATTACTTAAGTAACTTATTTCACATTGCTGCAATATGTAAATATGATGCATGCATGATGCTGATCCTGACATAGCAACAATGAATACAGAGGTTAAAAAGGATAACAGCTTTCTCTATACCTGAATGCCGTACAGAAACTGTTCTGGCTCGTTCTCCCCATCCGACTCCTCGTCTGTCCAACATTGGCCTTTGATGTCCTGTGGGCCCACACGTTGTGAAAAGGCCATTATAGCGGAGTGGAAAGAAAACCCAACCTTTTTCTATCGTCCTTTCATCTCACATCCTTTCTCACATCTCCCTATTTAGCCTACCATTCAAGAGCTTCAAAACACTGCTTTATATAGCTTTTCAAATGGAGAGACGAAGACAGGATATTCACTGAGTTCAACCTTCAAAAAGAATATTCATCTGACAATTAAAAGGGATGTGCTAATAAAGTGATTTATTTTTTAAAATATAAATAGCCATGTTTCTTGTCACAGTCAGCAAAGCCTGCAGCCCTATGGGGCTTTTGTAAAAACAGTGCTTATATAATATATGTAGAATAACCTATCACCGCATCACTTTGAATGGTTGACTCGGCTTAATCATAAGCAGTAATTACACCAAGAGCATGCTAGCTGTCTTACCATTGTCTCAGCTGTTCATATGGCGCACTCAGACAGGTTTAGGCCTTTGAATACTGCCGACCATTGCAGCGTCTTTCCAGGTAAAAGGAACAAGAACAGAAAGACGGAGAGCCCGTACCGACTACTTCTCCCTCCTGCCCTCTTCACATGTGCACGACCTTCGAGAAACAGATATTAAAAATCGGTTACGCAAGAAAAAATAAAACAAACAGGCCATCTCCACTGATGCCAAGCTTTGTAGATGCTGCCTCCCTCCTCTTTTCTTTAAAACGTCTGCACTTCACCTTGCCATGTATCCTAGCAACAGCCATCTCTGCCTCCTTTCAGAGTGGCATTAATCACTGTGGAGAGAATGTGTGGGTGATATGTGCTGTACGCTCAGTACCCAGGATGTCTCCATTTCTTTGTTATTTGCTGTTGTGTGCGTTTTGTTTTAGGAACCTCTCTTAATGATGAAGCACCAAACGTTGGCGCACCTTTAGAGGTGTACAGCAAGAACATCCACATCTGCTGCTATCAGTGCACTGGTCGTACAAAAACAAAGAGACGCCACACCATCTCTTGGGTTACAAGTCGGGGAGTAACAGTTTCCACAACTCTCATTAGGAGTCAAAGATCAAATATGACAAGGCACACTGCCGGGATAAAAACACTGACAATGCTGACATGACGTCGACAGCTACAGTGGACTCTGTTTCACGCTTTACCTGCCAGACATGTAAACAATGAGCATGGTGTCATTTTAAAAAAATCTTTAAGCTGTAGACGCAAAGAAGCATATTTCCCACTACAGTAGCAAAGCAATTTACATTCTCCAATATAAAACCAAAATAATTCAGATTCCCTAAACTAGTTATCGAGGCTAGATCCTGAAACATGTTCAAACAAAGGACAGCAACATAGCTAGGTAATAAAAGAACATGTGACAGAACAGTCATGCATGAAGGCATCTGTGCTATATATAGGTCAATAAAATTAAAGAACCCAAACTATTCCTTTTCTCTTTGTGTACTACGCTAACGTGGGACCTTGAAATCTTCTTTTGCTCCTTTCCTTTCTGTAGTCTTCCAGACATCAACTGCAGACCTAATAAACACCATCATTACCGTGTCTTCCACTTCAGCTTCTCCCATCTCCTCTATATGCCTGCTGCACAGCCATGTCCTCAACCGTGCTAGCTTCCACTCCCTGTCATTCCCATGGCTCCTGCCATCTCACATACCAATAGAGAATCCCCCTCCTCCCCTGCAATCCACATTACCACTGTCCCCATTTGTCCTTCTGATAACTATTTTACACAAACACAGATGCAGTCAGGCAGATTTTCCCCTCCCCCCCTACACTCTGTACCTCCACCCTATCCATCCACACTTACCTCCAGAGAGAGGATGGAGACTTGGATGCTGTTCTTGCTTCAGCTGCTCCCCCTCTTAAAGGGCACACCTGCCTGTCTCTTTCGGTGGCTGAAATGATAAAGCTGTAAACTCATTAAAATAACATTCTAGCGGATCTAGTGCCACAATCCTTCTATTTTTGCAGACGCTGCCTTTCAGTGCTCATGATGTGTGTCTGCAAGCAACCGGGCTAGTGTATGTGAGCCTGTGTGTTTATCTATTGCAGATCTCTTCTCCTGCTGCTGGCTTATATTTTGCCTGACAACACTGAGGAGTCTGAGCATGCTCAGTCAGATCAGGCAAGCCAGTCATGTGACCCGCAGCTGACTGCACTGCTGCTGAGAAATAAGAGGAAAAACGGCTCTGCTTGTGTATGTGCATCTGCCTGTGTGTGTGTGGTTGCATAAGCCGGTGTCTAATCATTGGCAGTCATGCTTTGACATCAGGCGGTTAAAGTGCTTCCGTTGTTGGTTTAATTTTTTTTTCCCGAAAAATAAAATACACAAATATTATTTCAAGTTATTTGTGCTGTACAGTGCATCACTGTATGCATCCACCCAACTACAAACACTGCAGCTCACCAAAGATGGCAAAAATGTCCTGATTGTACTTCTCTCATAACTAAAACCTATCAGCAATAAAAAAAATCCCACCACCCACCCCATCTATTTGTCTAACGTCATTCTGTGCATGTCTAAGACAGTCGTTACGCCTCTGAGCTAATCAGTCTTTACCCTCATTATCTCAAGGTTTCTATTTAAGAAGTGACCTAAAGAATGCCCAGATTAATGAACCAGTGTTTGGATAAGTGTCTGCTCAATGCCATAGTCAGGAGAGGAAGTCTTCAGGAGATCTTCAAACTCTTATTTGGCACACAGGAAAATATCTAAAGATTACTGGTAAATTAAAAATGTGGAAGAAACATATCATGTCATAGTTGTTTTAACAGTCAACAAGGTTATACAATTTGATGCTTTCATTGTATTGTTTATATCTAAAGCAGGAGTTCACTAGAGTAAGCCACTGAACTTTGAACCACACAGTGGAACTGAGCCTCGCTGTGCAGCAGCGATCAACGTTCATGTACAGTATGCCCAAACTGCTACAGGTACACATCGCAGGATAAAGTTCTCAGACTACGCTGTTCACTACTCGGTCAGCTAGAAACATACTCAATATACTTATTTCAATATAAATCTGAAAAATTGACAACCAGTCATCACTGTATCTCTTTCATTTTGCATCAGTCTATTTGCACAAATTGTAATGTCTCACTGAAATGGAGCTCTACAAATCCAATCATCCCACTTCTACAAAAGAAAGTTGAGTATTGCTTACGGTTAGCATTATTTCCCAATCTATTTAACTTTTATTGTCTTCCTGATTATTTTCATGACTGTATTATGATCTTAATGTAATCATCATGAGATTTCTGCTATAATAGAGTTTTGTTGTCACTCATTCTTCTTCCTATTATGATTTTATATCAGTGGTAGTAGTAGTACTTCTAGCAGAAATATAGTGAAACATTCAAAAGCGTTCGTGTGTTCTACCTTCTCATCTATGAGATTTATCTGAGGACAGTCCCTCCCTCAGTGTCTTACTGTACCTCGTGGCCCAGGGGTTAACAGCCACTAATGCTGACTGACAGGGGCTTTGGCCAGTGGACAGAGATGCCGGACAGCAGATATGTCCCTCACCTGGACAGGTGTGTCAATTTGCCTTAGGTGCTGGAGTGGAGCGGATCCAGGCAGAGGCTGCCAGCGAGACAGCGACATGGGCAATGGAAGCAGCAGTGTTAACAGGTAAGAGCAAAATAAGACTCACAGCAGGAGACGTTGACTTAGACAAACTGACACATGAGGAGTGTAACTTTGATGGATACTAGAGCAAAGTAACGGTACTTAGACGTGTATATTTTGCAGATTCATTTCTCAAATCTGAGTTTGAATATATAGATTTGAATCTCTCTATGTCGATATTGCAGGCATGTGTGTGTCTCTGCCATCTGCTTGGCAGAGCTGATTATCACAACGACACAGAATTAATCATCTGTGGGAACCTTTGCAAGATAGTCATGCCGTGTTTGCACTGGATAAACATTATATTTGCAGTAAAAGGCTTCCAATAATATAGCACTGATTAGCACAGTAATAGTGTGATTGTTATGCTGAGAATGTACCTATTTTTCTTTCTTGTCCAAAAAAAAGACAAAAAAAATAGAATGTACCTCCAACAAAGTCTTTGTATGTTCTTCATAAATCAAATATTAATTAATATTAAGATATTATCCCTAAATGTCTGTCTTTTTCTTTTTCGCCTGGCCTGTCAGTAACACAGATGACACAGGAGTATGTCATGTATTTATGGCTGTGCTGTCATCATTTACAGCCCCTTCTTCTTCTTTTTTATTTATTTATTTATCTATTTATTTATTTTACAGATGGAAGCTGGGGATATAAAAGAAAACGTGGAGAGAGAGAGAGAAAGAAAATAAAAGGACAAGGTAGGGAGGGAGTCAACAGATGGATACGGGGAGAAAAGATAAAAAGGAGGATAGAGAGAGAGAGGGAGAGAAAGATGGAAAAAAAGAATACAAAACAGCATGTGATATGTGAAAGCAATTCTTTATGTGTGATTTATGCAGATAACTATGTTTGAGGATACTCTGTATGGAGAACCTGAAAGCACATCATTGAGAAAGTACACAAAACTGTTACATACATTTCCAACACTAGGTGACAGTATTGTCACAGTGAGACAAAAATTTAACTGCACAACAATTACTCCCCCTTGATTCATGACTCGGACATCCATTTACTGGCCATTCTCCACTATAGCCCTTTGATCAATACAGTGTATTTAAATGATATTTTGAAAGATAAATTGTGAAGAAACATCTCTATAGCTCACGACACTGGTCCCCAACCCTGGGGGACCCTTGAGACCCACTGCTTATTACCTGCATGAGGTGTGTTCAACCAATCAGAAGCTTTGAGTGCAGGGGTAGCTGTAAAACAAGCAGGACCAGCGTTAGGAACTCTGGCTTATGTGACAGCAATCATAAAATAAAAGACGTTTGTTCAAGCTTCCCATAAACCATTTCGGCAAGCGATGATTCAAGCGCATTATAACAGATCCTCCAGTAAACTAACAACATGCCATGAAACTCATGTTGCACTACACACCCCCAGTAGATGTTACATGGATAATAACATGGGCAAAAACGACTTACTATAATAACCAAAAGGCTGTGCCTTAACAGGAAACCACAGCAGTCACATGTCACACTTCACGCGCTTCTGCGCACTCTGATTGGCTCGCGCAACTTTACCAAGCACTTCCACTGTGTCCGTGTATCCTTCCGCGTTGTGCTTCTGCTTTTGGACGTTTTTTTTTTGAATTTTTATACGTGTAACAAAAAATGTAGGTAATTAGTAGGTACTAAACACAGAGGTTGGGATGTTTGCTTGTTTTAAGGCAGTGTAATTATATTCATGTATCCATATAATCTCGGATGGATATGTCTCAGCATCTCTACAAAGTAGTTCCGCAGAGTGAGGGACTAGAGAGATCACCTTGAGCTGCTCTGTCTCAGTGTGACGGCAGTTGCATCGGTACAAGTACTCCCAGCGGGTAAAGGTGGGTATACTCAGCATCTTGGTCGTTTAGTGAACCAAATACTCGTTCACCATTTGTATTGTCATTTTATTGTTTTCTAAACCTTTTATCCATTTATAATTTCTGTAGTCACGTCCTTTGAGCTGGTAAGTCGGGGGATGTGCTATTAGGCAGTGGCCTGTCTAATCGTTCTTGTTTAAGTTTTCAGCTAGAAAGACTGGAAATTGTTCATTTATCATTGCCAATGAATCAGGTAGGGCAATTCACCAGTATATGCCTGCTGGCTAACGTTAGGTGTGTGTTAAGTAACACTGATTTGAAAATGCGGTTAAAGGATGAATAAACTAAGGTACTTTTCCCATGTTCCAGGAAGCATTTCTGTTCGGAACTACTAACAAGTCGTAGTCCTCATTTTATTTGCAAAATGAGGTCATTACATTTAGAGTAAGTGTTAAAATGCAGTAAGTGAAATGTTGAACGTTGAAGAATCGCTTCCTGTTGCCTCTTTTTGTGGGTGTGGCCGCTGCGGCACCTCGGCCTCCTATTGGTCAAACTCGGTGATGTCTGAAAGCCCAGGAAAATGTGACGCAGGATGAGAACGTGACCTTTAGCGCATCGTCCACACGGTGTTCAACCATCTTTCGTGTACCCAATACATCCACACAGCCTGTTAAATTAATATATAAAGCGAAATCCTGTATATGCTGCTGTTAAAGACAACCATTTTATGATTTGTAAAGAGTATGAAATGTGTACATCAGCAGAACGACTGCAGTGCCATCCTGCAGTGGTGCCACAGATATCATGTCCTGGTGACACTGTAGACATGAGAAAAAGGCAGATGTTACCTAGCCTATGTAGTTGGTACGTGGTTGTGACTTTGAGCTATCGTTGTGAAAGGTTTGGCTGTTTCATCCTTTGTATAGGGTTACAACGACCTGTTCATCGGCCTGTTCCCAAGACAGTGGAAAAATATAAGCGGACGTGGGCAGGCTTTCGTTTAAGGTGCTTTTTAAATTGTAATGCTGTATGGGGTTTATTGTTGGATATGCACAGAGCCTGCTTTACAGATGGGATGTACATTGGCATGTGTTTAGATAAATTGTTCATGGTAAATGTGATGTCCTTTCCAGCTCAAGGTCTTGTTAAGAAAATGGAGTCGCTATCTCTGGGTACCAGTCAGGTTATAATGTCAAGTGACTAGTAATTCTGGTGAGCTCAACAAAGGGAAGCCCTTAGAGTTTGTATTCTGTAAATTAAGCCTATTTGCATCTCATCATTTTTTTTTTTTTTTACCAAGGTAATTTTGACAGTTAAATACTAGGTTCTATAGTACTCATGTTTGTACATAAACTGTAATTGTGAGTTTAAACTGAGATGAACTGCTAGTGGCATTCTGTAAACTGCATGTCATATACTGCTAGTGTCTATCAAGATGCAATTTAACAAAGTATCCTGCCTTACAAATATAATGTTTGTGGAGCCCATCAGCTAATGCAGTAAATGGATGGCAAAATGGAAACACTGCCTGTTAACGTCATACCTGTGCCTCTGCAGACATGCACACATAATGATCTCTGCACTTAGTTTAATATAATAGATATTTAGTTTATCCAAATATGCACAGAACCTTATGTTGCTGATGAATTATTGCAGTATCATCTCACATTACAGGTCAAGTGCCATTGTACATTCTATGTATTTGATTTCTACAAACAGACTGCATGCTGCGTGTTATTATTAGCCAAGGTTCTGTTTTAGGCTTGGAGCGTTGTATGACACCAGTTGGTAGTTGCTTTGGTGGGACAGAACTCTGGTGTGTCTCATGTACGTGAATTGTATCAGGTCATGGAGCCGCCGCAGCAGGCAGTCTCCATGTCCTTTATCCTCATTGAAGGGATTTACTCTTGAGCTCCCGAAAGTGTCGTATGTATTCATGCGCACTGCTGCGGCCAGCTTTACTGTGACTACAGTTTCAGAGAATAGATTGTTGATTGGTATTACAGGCTCCAACTCTCTGGGTTTGTTGTGGAGGTCAGTGGCAGTGAAGTGCCAGTTCGTCCCCAGAAGGCACAGGAACATCTACTGGGGGTACGTAGTGCAACATACAAGTGTTGTGTTGGGTGAGTTTGATAGAAACGATCTACTTGCTCTGTGAACCAACTTTGATTAACCCAGTGTTCCATCACATTCATAGTGGATGATGCTAAATGTTGTATTATCCTTAGCAGTGCTTCTGTGGTTTCTACAAGCATATTTATATATTTATAAATATTGATGATGAAATTAAAAGAACAAGATGAATTTGAGACTTGCACTGTATTATAAAGGTAGCTGGGGAAGAGATTATAGAATATTATTAGCTCCCAAATGTACACTTCGATCTCCTTCAAAAGTTTTATCTACAGGACATGTTTCTTTTGTCAGTGATTGTTGCTCCCAAAACACGTCACCTGAGAATACAGGCGGAATCAAGTTGGCATAAATGGTATTTCATTAAAATGAGACTCAGTGTCTTGTTGCCAAAGAAATTTGATCTCTACCTCAACTCAATAAGGGAAGGACATCATGACTGATCATGAATTTTATGTGGATGTAAATGTAAAATAATTGGCTTAAACCGCGCAAGCTTAAGTGACTTCAGAGGACAAGTATTTCATTGCTCACAAAATTAGCTGTAACTACATTTTTGGACATGTAACAGGTTTGCTGTGTGCTCAAGTAGACAAATCATTTCAAGGGCAACTGCAAAGTTAACCCCCACCCATCCCCATAAGACACACATACTTCTCCATTTAGTTTTGAAATAACTCAGTTTTGCAATGTATGCAGTATTACATTAAACTCTAATGTTGTGATATTTCTATGATGCATCAATGTCAAATCAGTTGAGCTAATGATGAAGAAATGGCATCCGTTAGCATATGTAGCTAGTGTATTAACCATTGTTGTTTTTCCATTTACATTGAAATGTTCCTCATAATCTAATTTAAAGACTTTAGTTCTGTAGTAATCGTTCAGCAGAAGCTACAGTGAAGCTCACCCCCCCCCCCCCTATAGTCCTTCCCTGTGGTTCAGCCCACTCAGAGGTCTGCCTGCTGCCTCTTTGTGGTTGTGTGAGTTGCAGTAGTGGGATGTGACTTTGCTCACGTACAGCTCTAGTCTGCCCCTTTGACTCAGATGTTATATCATCAGTCGGCGGTGCCTGTTGGTATAGTAAATCTGCCAGGAATCCCCCACCATGCTGCATTTGTAATTAGGATGGGATGAGTAAGAAGAAGTCAGACCACTAGCATTTTCCTCTGAGACTTTCTGGTAGTTCACTATGAATGTGATGCAGTGGGATCACCCACACATACAGCCATCAAAAAATGTTCATCTTCTGTCCATTATCCAGGTGTCTATTTAAAGTGAGGAATCAGCCTTTGCAATCTGCTGTTATAAACGTCAGTAATTCAGGACTGGCCTTGATTCCTTTTTCTTAACCTGTTGCTCTGTCGAAAGCAGCCAGTGAGAGTGTTTTTGTTCTTGCTGACAGGTGGAACCTAATCCCCCCCTCTGGACAGTGGCATAGTCATTACATGTTTGACGTACAAAGGGCTGATGGTGTCTTATTCTAACTACTTGCTTTATTTGATGTATCTCTTTTAAAATGTCCCTTATCACTTTTTGAACCACAGAGTTGGATAATATTTTATGCTATACTCGTATTGCATAACATTGATATTAAACATTTTAAATAGAAAAGTACAAAAGCATTCATTCAACCCCACAAGTACAGTATCTTCAAACCTCTTAGCTAAATACATTTCATTGAGCCCTATACCTGCTCTTTTTTTAATAAAATTAAGAAGCGGTAGTCACTTGACTACCTCGTGTTGTTGCTAATACTTGCTATCATATCACCAGATTCCCCGTTCAGTCATGCATTTCTGCCTCAGTTTGCTTTGGTGTAGTTATGTAACCGCAGCAACCAGAGCCCTACTGGAGGAAAAATTCTTTGTCACAGAGAAGATATGCTGCAGCCTGCTGAAATACACCTTCTTAATGGGGTTATACAGTGCATTGCATTACTCTGTCATCAGTACACTGACGAGGGAGAAGGAAGTGTAGCAACCGAGGCATACATTGGCGCACCGCATAGTATGCTTTCCCTTTTCTAGCTAAACCGACGTGATGAAAGTGTGGCAATTCCAGTCCTGCAGACAAACTTCACAATGACTCAGGAGGAGTGGGTGGGAGCAGAATGTGTTGCGTAGTTTAATGGCTCAATAAACAAGGTATATCGGTCTGCTGCCAGTGTACAGGATAGAAGCACTCGCATGCCAGTATTACCCAGATCTAGTTATTCATATTAACATTTAATCATCTATGCAACTGTGAACAACCATTCCTGGAGTGTTTTTCCCCAACCGTCATTAGAATTCATGTAGTCACTATATAATTGTGTGCTGTACTTATTGTACAGCACAGTTATTGTATTCATATATTTTGCTGTTGAGGTTTTTACTTCTATTACTTTTTCCTTTAATTTTTGCACAGTCAGATCGTGTGACTCATACATTTTACTGAAAGTTGTACTGCTATAACTGTCTGTGAAGAATGCTTGCATCAGTTGCAGTAGCTACATTTCATAGGCATAGTCTTTGTTGTATTCAAGGTTGGAGACTAAGAAATCCAACAGCTAGCCACCGTTTAAAGGTCTTTATTTTATTTTTCCTACAGGACTTCTGAAGTTGCAGCAGTAATTACAATGCCTCAGTTAAAAAACGTAGACATGGGCTCTGCCTTCATCCAGACACAGCAGCTTAACGCTGCCATGGCTGACACCTTCCTGGAACACCTGTGCCTCCTGGACATCGACTCCAAGCCCACCACCGCACGCAACACTGGCATCATCTGCACCATTGGTTGGTCTGCCTTCACAAACCCCAAAAATATCTTACTTTTACACTAACATAAGTAAATATACTTTATATGTTGGAGAACTGTGGCACTGCAGCTCAGTGGAGAGGAAGAGAGAACCAACCAAGTTGGTTAGGTTTTTCTGACTGAGGTTATTCCATGGGTAATTGTGAGAAGTAAATGTTTGTTCTTTTGAATAGGGCCAGCCTCTCGTTCTGTGGAAACACTGAAGGAAATGATCAAGTCTGGAATGAACATTGCTCGCTTGAACTTCTCCCATGGCACACACGAGGTGGGTATTTCCACAGCTCTTTCCACTGTGTAAATGAGCAGAGCAGGTACAGCTAACAACCCAGATAGTTAAGTCACATTTTTATTGTGCAAGTATTTTCCATCAAACTTGGGTTTTGTGCTTTATCACAGAACCCCATTGGTTGCTGTATGGATCTGTGTTGCAATCTTTACTTTGTTTTGTCTACTTTTATTAGCTTTTTCCATAGGTTTAGCAACTTTTTGCTGAAAATGACTATTGTGAAATTAGACTATTCACAGTAGTGACAACGAACAAGCACCAACTACTATTAGCCTAGAACTCTCTGCAAAACAAAGTGAAGTCACATGAAGGGGGGGGCAGTAGTCCTAACTTACTTGGGGTTAGGATTTGGGGCAGTTACTATAAGTGAGCAGTGTATGTGTCTCACCCAGAGACATAGCATGTATGGTGGGTACTGTGTACTTGTCAGGATATAGGGAGGCTAGATGTGTGATTATTTCCAATCTCACCTGAACGCATCCAGCATATTTATGCTTTGGCTTATCTGCAAAGTTCTTATCTAAATGTCAAAAGCTATAGGACATGAAGCGTATTTTGATCTCCTGGCTTCTCTATTGAAAAATACAACCATGGGTTCATTACTTGTACAAACCTAACAATTAACAGCCAAGTGAGATGCTTATATGCCCCAAACCAGCTCAAGGTGAGACAAAGAGTTGACACCACACAAGTTGCAATCTTTAAAAAAATATATATTCAACAAATGCAAAAGCTGGACAGTTGCTCACCGTCACCAGCTTATTCACTAATCACTCAGCAGCCTGATCATCTTGACTCTACTCTTCAGAGAGAAGTCAGACAGTTCAGACACACCCTTTTATCAATAGACTGTCAAGTCAAGAATGAGCCATGAGTGCTTTGTAATCTGACAACACAAAAGTTATCTACATAACCTTGTTGATTGTGATTTTGTAAGACATTCATAGCGTGAGACGTTTGTGACACATTTAAAGGTGTGAAAGGAAAAGTGGGTTGTGTGAGTCTAGTTGTTTCAGCAAGACTGAAGGTCAGTCTGCAAACCAGAGCGTGGACTGGAATCATAACTACGTCATGTGTAGCTTCCTGCCCAGCAGTAATCTCCTCGGATGGCAGAAGGCCTGTAGTCTGGGTTCTGGGTGAGACAGACTCACGTGGTCAAACCACTTTTACCCAAACTAAGAAGTAGAGAGGTGATGTTGAAAATCCATCATAAAACAAATGATTATGGATGATGAATGTAATGTGGCTAACTAAATGCTACCTGTAGTGAACACGGCAGTGACCTGTCCAGCATTGATCAGAAAACATGACTCTATCTCCAATGCCACCCTTTAATACTAAAACGCTGCAGACAGCCAAGATGGTGTTCATGTTTATTTCTAAGTTGACACCGTGATATTACAATTTTTTTAAAGCTACATTTTCAGACCCTTGGTGCTAGACTGTGTGGCACTTGATCTTAATTGTAATTTTGTGAATTAGCAACTGGGATTAGGTCAATTACCAGATTTTAATTTAGTCTTGGGGCAGAGAGTTGAGTCTGTTTCATGGGTCACCTGTGTGAAAGGCAGCCAAAGTGATTACCCGCCACTTAACTTATTACTGAAAGCTCTGGTTGCCCAGATGGGCAGCCTTAGCCATTTCTGTTCATTAGTCTGCACCAAGGGTCAAAAATTACCATACTGAAATTTCTCATGTACTTAGCTAGTGTTTCCCACAGATTTTTCTTTTTTAGCCACCTGTGTCTCTTTCGTCTGGCTGTTTATGTTGAAAGCAATATTGCACCACACGAGTAAGGCTGTTGCTTTACTCTTTCTAGTCTATTCACGTTTTTAATTGTTAGACAGTTTCCCTGTTGTTCTGTCATTTCAGACATATTTTTAGCGACTCTTAATTTGAAAGACCTTTTAGCTTAAGGCTAAATTATACTTAAGCTTGAGTTTTTCTGGTTGGTGCACTTAGATTCCTCAAACAACAGCTGCTGATGTGTGTGAGTTATCAGGTCAACCAGCCTAAGTTGCAGGTTTGATAAATAAAATATTAGTGCCACTGCCAAACTGCGATGTCCAGTTAGTGTCCTACAAGTAGAAGACAGAAGGAAGATTAAAAGTTGGAGTTACGGGTTTAATCGGGATCAAGCTCGTGCACGCACTTTGGTAAACGTTTAAATGTGATACCACTGTCTGGTTTTTCTGCAGTATCATGCAGGGACCATCAAGAACGTTCGTGAGGCTTGTGAGAGCTTTGAGCCTGGTAGTATCCAATACAGGCCTATCGGCATTGCTCTGGACACCAAAGGCCCAGAGATCAGGACTGGCCTCATCCAGGGAGTGAGTTCACATCACTTTTTTATGATCCTAAACGATTCGTCGTTATGAAGGCTTTATTAGCTATTGTTGAGAATTATGAATAGTTTTCATTAAACTAATGATTTCCCAGAGCGGCACTGCTGAGGTGGAGCTGATAAAAGGCAACGTCATCAAAATTACCTTGGACGACGCCTACCAGAACAACTGCAACGATGAGGTTCTCTGGCTCGACTACAAGAACATCACCAAAGTGGTGGAAATTGGCAGCAAGATTTACATTGATGATGGACTCATATCTCTGCAGGTCAAGGAAATTGGTAAGTGGAGGAAAGGCATGCGGTAAATAAAGTAGTGCTGCAACTATCGAGTATTTCTGGAATCGAGTATTCTTAGTGCATTACGTCACATGAAAGGCCTGTTTATATAAGCAAGGAATTGGCTGTTATTGATGAACCTTAATAAACGAATAATCACAAATACAGTGACTAGCTATAGCTAGCTAGTGTTTAAATTAGTTGGCAATTTTAATTAAACATCCCGCGAAGCAAAGCATGTGAAAGCTTCACAATAAATTACTGTCACTCTGAGCGATTGTGAATCTGTGTTGGGGACAATTAATAAATCAACGAATAATTAATAAAGATGGTGCGTCTACAGAAATGCACGAAACCTCTCGCTGTGTAAATTTTAACATGGATCCTTTTGCGCGATGTTTCCAAATGCACAAACAATTCTGCAACCAGAATTCTCTTGACGGTAGAAATATGTTGTTTCATGCTAGAAACAGAACAAGAAAAATGCACTAAAAACATAGAAGTAGATGGTCTCATTTGCCTAATATCAGCTGTACAGTTTAAATATGAAGCGCTGCAGTAAAACTTTTTTGACAATGATTAAGACTTGTTTGTTCTCGTCTCCCCAGGTTCAGATTTCCTTGTGTGCGAGATTGAGAACGGCGGCACACTGGGAAGTAAGAAGGGGGTGAACCTCCCTGGTGCTGCGGTAGACCTGCCTGCTGTTTCAGACAAGGACATCCAGGACCTACAGTTTGGTGTGGCACAAGGAGTCGACATGGTCTTTGCCTCCTTCATCCGCAAAGCAGCTGATGTACATGCTGTGAGAGCAGTGCTGGGAGAGAAGGGCAAAAATATTAAAATCATCAGCAAGCTCGAGAACCACGAGGGTGTACGCAGGTCTGTACATTAGTAATTGTTTTCTTATTATCTATGTTTGGAGCTCAATAATTTGTCTTTCTCAGATTAAGTTATATTTTAGCTGTGATTGCATTTATTATTTTAATTAGTGATGCGCTGCTACGAGCCCATTACTTCACATGCCTCTAAAACTCCCTGGCTTGGTTGGAATGTGATTTCTGCAGATTTGATGAGATCATGGAGGCCAGCGATGGCATCATGGTTGCTCGTGGTGACCTGGGTATTGAGATCCCCACAGAAAAGGTCTTCTTAGCCCAGAAGATGATGATTGGTCGCTGCAACAGAGCTGGCAAGCCAATCACATGTGCTACTCAGGTCAGAAACGGGAAAAGAGCCGCTGCGCTCCTTAAGTTGAAGTTTGTTTAGTGCAGAAGTGTGAATTTAAAGTCTGTTTACTCTTGTAAAAATGGAATCGCTTGTCCGTTGAGATTTCTTATCTCCTCAACCCCTCACGTGAACATAATTCAGATGTTGGAGAGCATGATCAAGAAACCTAGACCCACTCGTGCTGAGGGCAGCGACGTAGCCAATGCCGTGCTGGATGGAGCCGACTGCATCATGCTGAGCGGAGAGACTGCAAAAGGAGATTACCCCCTGGAGGCCGTCCGCACACAGCACATGGTGAGTCCATGTATATTCTATAAAATAATGTTAAACCATTGACAAATCCTACCTACAGTGATTGTAAAAGTGTTTACATGATGAGTTATTAGTAGTTTGCATTCGCTTTTTCACTACTCAAATTCCAGGGAAAAATTAACATTAGCAGCTACTGGGAGCTTACACTTAATCTCAGTCTACATTTTATTTACACCTAAACTCAGTTTCTCCAGATTCCACTTGGCCAAACAGCTGATGCAGGAGATGACAGCTGAAGTTATTAAGCCAACTGGATCTGCCCGTCATTTATGCATTTGTCTATCCCCTTTATTTCCAGCTCAGATATTCAGTGCAGTTTAGTCTAAACAACAATCGAACATCATTCAAAATGTGAGATTTTAAAATTAACAATACTGAAAATGCAGCATTTGTTTGTGCATGCCCGGCATATTTACTCCAATCATTTCGACCTGCGCGACCTTGTCCAAGTGACATCTAACAGTTTCACCGACGCTGCTCTTGATCATTTCTGCATCATGCTACATGCCTGACTTGCTATAACAAGGGTTTACGGTGCATGTTTGGGTGACCCCTGTTTACATATAGTTTAATCCTTTTTGTTTTTCATTCTTCAACTTTTTCTAACCATCTCTTTGCCTTTTTGTGCAGTGTGTGGCATCTTAACCCTCAGCTTATTTTTAAATTCACGTCAGGTTTTTCGCTGGTTTGTCTTATAACTTAATGTCATTACTCTCAGCTCTGCCGTTTAATCTCCTCGTCATTAGATCATGTTTGTAGCTGAAGATTCTTTTTTACAAAGTCATTACAGTTTCCTTTACCAAAGATCTGATGTACTCTTTACTTTTAATGTTGTGCCTAATAAAATGTGGGGATTTTTTTTTTAATGATGTTCTGACTCACTGCAACTCTTCTCTTGGCTGTTTTGTCCTGTATTTTACCTGGGTCTCTTTACATTGTCTCCCTGTTTCTTTGTTCTCTTCTTTTTTCCCATTAATCTTCTTCATGTTCCATCCGTGTGTGTGTCTGGTGTGGGATTGCCTCTGCTTAATGCATCTTACCCTCACTTGTGCCAGATCGCTCGCGAGGCCGAGGCAGCCATGTTCCACCGGCAAGTGTTTGAGGACCTGCGTCGTTCCACACCGTACTGCAAAGACCCCGCTGAGGCTATTGCAATCGGCGCTGTCGAAGCCTCCTTTAAGAGCTTAGCCTCTGCAATCATAGTGCTCACAGGCTCTGGAAGGTAGGCGGTCTATCAGGTCCAGGCACTTCGAGGAAGACACTGATATCGGTACTGACATAAGTAGAGCAGGGCCAGACAGGGACTGACGGAGGAAGTAACTGGGAGTCTGGCAAACGCCTTCATTAGTTTACTGGTTGATTACTTTTTGTAAAC
>JAUMHF010000017.1:17528080-17552684 GCA_032359275.1 Microctenopoma steveboyesi | reverse complement strand
GCCTCTGCACACAACATAAGTGTTGTCAGTTATTTTGGCTGGTTGGACTTCTCAGAACTGTTGGTTGTTTACAAACTCAATTCACCATATTTCATATTCTTGTTGGGAAGTCTTGTTGATATCTCTTTAACATCGCGTAACGGACTGTGATACCTGAGAAGTCTTCACCAACCAGAAGACACTAATGAATGTTTGCAGAGTTCTCAATCACAATGAATTGCCAATAATGTTTACATGGATTGGATGTAATGTTTCTGCTAATGAATGTATATCAGCTATTCTGCAAACTTTTCAGCATGTTACCAAGACCATGGAGTGTCTTCCTGCTAGAGATCAAACCTTTGTGCACACTTGTTCCATTTCCTGCCCTGATCGCATTTATTGGTCACATGGTTGTAATCATTGTTTATTGGTAGGGAAATGGAGGATTCTTAAAATGTGACAGTGAGGTCATGTTTTTCCTTTAACTGAGTGTTTGTGTGTACATGCAGGTCTGCCCACCTACTCTCCAGGTACAGGCCCCGTGCTCCCATCATCGCTGTGACCCGTAACGCCCAGACGGCTCGCCAAGCTCACCTGTACCGCGGCATCTTCCCTGTGCTCTACACTACGCCCGCCAACGATGTGTGGGCAGAGGACGTCGACTTGCGAGTCAACTTTGCCATGGACATGGGTAAGGCTGGATATGTTGAGCATTTCTTAACATTATTTTGGAAAGAACTGCAGAAGCTGCTGTGAGGGCAGATTATTCTTGCTCTAAACACGAGTAACACTTCGAACACTTTCAACTAGTTAATTGTTTAATTTTCAGGCAAAGCCAGAGGCTTCTTCAGAGAGGGAGACGTCGTCATTGTCTTGACTGGCTGGCGCCCAGGATCCGGTTACACCAACACCATGCGTGTGATTTTGGTGCCCTGAGCAAGCCGACAGTGCTGTTTTTTTTCTTTCACATTCATCTATCTTTCATAGCTTTCCACCCCACACTCCACTCCTGCTTACAGCCCTTCTCATCCAACACCCCAGGTCAGACTCCAACCCTGAACTATTTAGCATGTAGGAAATAGAAATAAAAAAACAAAACAATAGTAGCCTGAGATGTGTTTTGGGTGGGAGTGGAGCGTTTGTTCCGCACATTTCCACAAAATAGTTTGCCTCCATTCCTTTCGCATCGTTTCTCTCAGTCAAACCAGTCTTCAGGGCCTCAGATTAATACTCTGACCAGAAACTGCTGTACTTATTCACTGGAACCAGTCTTAGAGTAAATGCATCTGGGTCTGTATGCATGTGCATAGTGGCTCACGTTAAGGGCGGGGCTGGTGGCAGCGCAGACCGATCTCAGTCGAGCTCTTTGAGTACTGAAACAGCCCTTCACCGACCGAATGAACAAACGGATTCTTCTTTAGTGCTGCCTGTCTGTTTAAAATACCAGCTTTCACTGTGTTGAAGTGTGTCTGTAAGTGTTGCACTCCTCATCTACTCTACTCTGTTACATTCTATATCATACTTGACTTTTCTGTGTGGTCATTTCTGTTTTGCGGCATCCAGTGCTACTAATATTATAGTTTTGGATGTTCATCAGAGATGTTTGAACTAGTTGCTGTATTGTATTATTGTATATTAGATGAGTCCTAAAGAATATTACATTTATTTTTATTGTATCTAAATTGGCACTGAATGTGTTTCACGAAAAATTATATGAAAGAGCACTTTGTTTTTCCCAAAGTGAAGCAAGTCTGGTGTGACACCGGGTTCCTCTCAGCGCTGGTGGGTGATAAAACTCCTTTTGCTCGACCTACTGTAGTTGTCTCCTTGTCTAACGAGCTTCTGACTGTAATGCTAGAGTGGCAGAACTAACAAGGGTAAAAGGGGTATTATGATGTTTAGCTGGTGTACTGAGCTGTCCTATAAGACTGAATTTCCATCAATAAAAGAGATGATCATCTGTCCTAATTCTGTGTTGCTAATGTTTTTGGGGATGGTCGTGTATGGACGGTTCAGGGGAAACGGAGGACCTGATTTGTTTATGACGTTTCCAGCAAACAAATGTCAATCTTCAGAACACCAACTCCATAAAAGCAAATCGGCTAAAAAGAAATCTTTTTGAAGACCAGACAAATGTAGACTAGTCTTCCATTAGTTAGGAGCTGAAGAACTTTATTCTTCATCATGAACTATGGAAAAAGGCAATCTCGATTTATTGGCAGTCCTGGCTGTAGACCACCCCAACTTGTTTTCGAATCTCGTCTTCCAGCTCAGCCAGCAGCAGAGAGTCGGCATGAGACACAACTGCACTTTCCTTCAGTCCTGCATGAAGAAAAAAGAACATTATAAAAGCAGACCGTACAAGTGTTTCTGATGCCACCTTGTGCTTATGTGTAGAGTGTGATACTACCCCAGACCGAATGTCACCATACCTTTCAGCAAACACTGCCGCACCTCTTCTGCTTCATAACGCATCCCTGTGCTGTTGTGGAAGTTTAGAGGTAAATGCGGTTCTGGCACTGGGTACGGAGTCTCCTTCCCATTCACCACCAATGATGTGGGGCACCACATTGTGGCAGGAACCTAAATAACAAACAGGAAGATTCAACTCGCAAGTAAATATAAGCAGCAAGCGCATGCAGGGCAAAATGTACACTAACAGAATTATGGGTCCTGCTGTAAAGACCTACCCTGATTGTTCCCTTCGTGCCCGCAACAATGGCGTCATTGGTCAGCTGGATAGTGGAGGAGCACGTAAATAGAGCCATTCTGTTCTTGGAGAACTTCAGAGCGACCACCACGGTCTCGTCCACTCCTGTAAAAACAGAAACGCGCCTTGTATGTTTCACAAGAGATACTACAAAACCTATAAATAACTAACAATAATTAGTGTATTGTTGCCCAAAACGTAATATTTAGTCAATATATTTTGGCATACTTTGTTTAGAGGAATGTCGTATAGAAGAATGTACGGCAATACTAGGTAAATTACCAGACATTTTACAGAGATTTTCCCCCAGATATACTTGATCCCACTATGCTGTTTACAAAGGCTTAACGGTTGCAACAACACCTGCTCACAGGACACACTGAGTTGAACTCGGATAAGAGGTGAGGTCTTATCAGGCTTGAACACTCCCCTGGTTAAAGATTCTCAAAGCACACAGAACTTGTTTCAGACACGGGGACTGCAGAAAGTACTGTATAACTGAGAAACTAGAGCTGGAGCAGAAACTTTACAAACTGCAACGTCACATCTGATCTCGCGCTAAGACTTAGTACAACACATGATACCTTGGCAAACAGTTTATCCTATGATTGCAGCATCAGTCCTGATGCCACATTTGCCTCAGGCTGGCACCATGTGAGCACAATAGTTACTGTTTTTTCCAGGTTACAGCAAAAAAGACAGTAACAATCTTTACTTAACAAATCAGCAAAACAATACTATTATACCAGTGTTTTAGAAATGACACCTATGACATCTCTATGGCTGGTTTAAATTACCTGTCTCTAGGCAGACCCCCGTGGCTTGTACACACTCGGGCTTTTCACCATTGTACACCATGGTTATGAACTGCAGGCAGTAGATGCCAAGATCCAGCAACGCTCCTCCACCCAGCTCCTTCTGCACAGATCTTGGTACGTGCATTAAAGGTACGCCAAACTCCGCTTTCACCATCTTCACTTCGCCCACCTCCTCTTGAGCCAGAAGCCTTCTGATCTCCACAGAGGCTGGAAAGAAACGAGTCCAGACTGCCTGGAGCAAATAAAACAAGGACACTCACAAACTACTCTGTAAGTCCACATATTAGCTCATATAAGCTTCAATTAGTAAGAAGGGTTTGCATGCTGATCCAAGTATTACAAATGAAGTCATTTTTCCAGACTTTAAGTTCTACCCTTACCTCCATGAGGAAGACATCGTTCATCTTGGCAGAGGCCAGGATCTGCTGCACCTCCTTAGTGTTCATGGCCAGTGGCTTCTCACACAGGATGTTCTTCTTGGCATTAGTAAAGAGCAGACACGTTCTCAGGTGATGGGGGTGAATAACTCCAACATACACCACATCTCCACACACAAACAAAAAAAAGATGTAAAATACAGACAGGAACAATAAACTTAAAATGGAAACAGTCAAACTGTAAAATTGGAAGAGCAGAGATCTAACCAGAGGGTTTTTTCACAAAGCAAACACAATAACACACACTAAGAGCCAGAAACACTAAATTAACTCACATTCTGAAAATGTGTGCTGACACTTACCAATTTGTGGATCTCTGGCCAGCTCCTCGTAGCTGCCGTATGCTCGGGAGATGTTGTGCTTTTTGGCAAACTCCTGTGCATCCTCTAACTTGCGTGCTGCCACAGCAACAACCTGTGAACACAGTTTAATCTATTATTCATCGAAACAAGTTGCTCTACTCTCACCAAAAGTACCAGTTCTTCATTATGATCTTCCAGTGCTACAGGAGTATATGGACTCATCACTGCAATATTACGTTTTCCTGCATAGGCCAGTTGAATATTTTGTCCTTTCCTAGTAAAGGACATTTTCTGCACCTGATGAAACAGTGTGTGGGCAAATAAGCTGAATAAATGAGGATTTCCCAGATAAGCTCAGTCAATTATGTCAATTGACTGACGGAGTTTGGTTTTGAAAAAAATAATAAACACACAAAATAAATCAAGATAATTATTTTTATCTGACCACATACCGTAACTGTTAGATTATGTAGCGCAACTAAAATGTAATGTCCGTTTGTTGCGTGAGTTACGGTAGACGGAAGACGATTGATAATACAGCAATGTAACAGTTGCAGCTCACAAATACACCACATTGCTTGTTTAATTATTAGAAGCAGGGAATTGATTGGCTCAGAAACAGACTTTTTTTTCAGTACCACAAACAGTATAGTTGGTTTTATTTACTATTTTGAGGAACAGACGTAAAAACCCGCTGAGTCTTCACTTTGAATCGTAGTTTTGCGTTTGAATCACAGTCGTTGTGTCTACATTTCTACTCATACTGATACCTGATGGTCTTCACCGGGGAGAGTTTTCAGAGCCACGGTGAAGTCGTGACTGATCTTCCCTGCGCTGCAGATCCCCCACCTGGTTGCCATGTTGGACTCCGAGCAGAGATCTTGTCAGCTGATGCTTTACAGCAACACTGGCGGATTTCGACCACAAGGTGGCGACTGCGTATTGATTTTGTCAGCGTGACAGTGCACAGAAATAACGTGGTGGTGTGTGCAGAACAGAAAAGGAATATCAGAAGACTAAACTCTGTAATATTTGATTGTTAATCTGATTGATAGTAATTTTCTCTGCAGCCTCAATCGACGCTGATATTTAAATGAATGAAGTATCAATATTTGTCATATTTGAATAGTTTCATGATGTGATAACTAACATGTCACGTTGTTGCATTAGGGCATTAGGGCATGTAAACTTGAATAGAAAAAAGTGACGGCAACAAGTACAAAGTGAGCCGTGCTCTTTGCTGACTCATAAAGGCCTTTCTCTCTGCTAACCGTGAAATGCAGACAGTGCAATCTATTCCTGCACAGTAGACCACTGCAAGGGTCAGACATGACAAAGAACTTTGATGTGACACTCTTTATTGGATTCATCAGTCACAAGTCTGACAGTGACATCTGGATTGACCTATAACTACAGGCACGCCGTGGCTTTATTTGTTTACCTACCTGTTTTTACCTTAGTGTATTTCGACAGAACAACACTTCTAGTATAGACGCCTGGGTGTATCTAACGTAAAGCTAAAGCAACATTTTTATTATAAATGTATGATTTGACTTATAATTGTGGTGTATGCACTCAAACTATTAATATTCTACCTGTTTATTCATAGTCACTCAATAATAATAATGACAAACTTCATTGCTCCCCTTGGGGAAATTGTTTACACAGCTGTGGTAGACTTTGAAGGAGTTTTGGTGTTTTGTCCAAGGACACTCTGACCTGTTGCCAGCAGAACTAGCAGTCAAATCTTATAGATGACTGCTCCACCCACTGAGCTACTTGCTGCCCCAAATGACAGTTCTCCAATTTATAGCTGTTCTGATGACAGTGCAGCCGCTAAAGTTTTGTTACCACCACGAGTAAGCGTGTCATACCAGACTATCCCGTCAGGGCAGGTCTGGGTCAGATGAGTGGCCGACTGAAGACAGCTCATGATTTAGACAACGGAAACACTATAAGCAGTTAAATTGGATGTACATTCAAGCTGTGTCTGATACTGTATCTAAATCAGTCTGATGAGTGTGTACGTTTATGACTATTCATTCAGATGCACATCGGAAGCAGCAGCAATAATTTAACTCAATTACATTGTATTTCTTTCTCGCTCACTTTACCTTTCAGTTGGTGGTTTGGGCTGTTCAAACAATGTCATCTCTTTGAAGACAAATACCTAACTTTTTCCTTTTTATCATGACCTACATTCAAGCAGCCTGCCTCACTTACTCTGCCTCATAGTGAAAGAATGGTGCTTTTGGTGACATTCAGAGGGAGGTACGCTTCAGGCAAAGGGTCCATTTCTCCTTGTCACTCACCAACAGAGTAGTAGAGCAGTGCACAAGACCAAAAATCTGCAGGGCAAATGCACTTTTTCATCAACCCAATCATTCATCTCATCAATCACCGAATGCAGTGGGTATGAATCTTTGTCTTACATAGTACAGTTTCATTATGTATTTTAGACATTTTGCATGTCTCCATTGTGCCTTATTTAAGTAAATTATTCCTGCACAGGTCTAGCTCAGCATACTCTAATGATACCCTCAGTGACTCTATTGATTGGCAGTCGAGCAGAAAGCTCAGCCTTCTTCTCTTTTATCACAACGACATATTAGGTTCATACAGTGCTATACTGTATTAGTGCAGTGCCTGCGGTCTGGAAAGACAGCACTGACATCACTCTTGCATGGTACTGTACCAATATAATAATATAAATAATAGTAATAATGAGATACTTGATGATCCAACATGTTTAGACCGCTGCAGTACTACGCGGTACTACTGTGTGGACATCATAGCAACATGTTTTCCAATCAACAAATTTCCTTGATTGTCATCAGACTTGTGTGTGCCACAATCTCAGGTACATAATGTCTGCGAGGACACAGATGTTTCAGACTCTGAAACACCAGCACACAATTACGTGCCTGTGCAGCCAGGTCATTCCGAGCACTTACTGTAGCTCACAGATACCTGAGGCATTGGCCAGCGGCTCCTTACATGTACCCTGCTTCTTGCTAAATTCTTAAGTGTCCTTGACACTTGATTTAGTGACTCCTCTGTGTGCACAGGAGACAAAATCACCCACACACACACACACATTTACCTCACTGTTGCACTGTTGACTGCAGGAGAGACGTGAAATCCGGTGCAAGCACACACACTGATTGTGCTGTGTTGGCAGGTTATTTTCAATCTTTACTAAAATGCATGCAGGGGCGTGAATTCATCTGATGAGATCATTACGGTCTATATTACTGTCTTTGGTTACTGGTTTTCACATTTGCCTACTTAGGCTCTCCTCTAATGCTCAGTCCTGGATGCTGAGTGTAGTGGGTTCCCTACGTCCTGAAATGACGCCTTGTTTTTGAGCTAAAGTGAGCTTCAACAGCTGGACCACATTCATTCGAGAAGTTTATGTATTTCATCAGAATGTTCTGTAGGTCCAGCTCTTCTAAGAAGTCCAGATGGCTCTAAGTGGAACAATCCAGTTTGGCCGTCATCACTTATGTAAACCATGGAGTCCTCTAGATGTGTAATTTGAGTGTGCTTATGTGTATTAATCGGGGGATGAGGATGGTTATGGTTATAAGAGGCAGGCGCGCTGGGTTGGGGGCTTCTGCTGCTGCTTCGACTCTGTTATCTTGCTTCTACTATTTTGTAATAAAACCGTATATAAAATAAAAGTCCTGGATCTCAGAGTATTTCTGCAACGACACGCACCAATTTTCTTAAAAAAATCTGAAGCAGGAATGCTTTCCTAGATAAGTTAATGCACAGTTCATTGTTCACAAGCTTCGGCTTCGGCTGAGGTTCACTCATCACAGCAGATCAGTACTTAGTAGTACACAGTAGTCCAGGTCAAGTATTGAAACCACCGGCACTGATTAGCTTGCGATAGTTTGACAGCTGCATTGAAGCCAGTGATTAAAGTCTAGCGAGTCTCGTGGGGGTTTGCTTGAATAAATAGATATGCTGCGATCCCAGAATGCTCATGGAGCCCACAGCAGAGCAATTTAACTGGTCAGTAGTCTGAACCAGGATGACTATGAAAATCATCACCTTAGTTGCCCTTGAGCTTTGCATTATCCATTTTGCCAGACATGGAGAGGTCTAAACTTTGTGACACGTGCTGCCAGCAGAGGGCACTGTGGTGCCAGTGGACTTTACTTTCTCTCTAAGATCTGATAATTGGATGGCTTATTGAAAAGAGTTATATAAAGTTTTTATAATAGGTAAATCAAAAGCACGTGTTATCAGGAGGTCAAGTAGGAACAAAAAACACATGGCATTTCATGTGAGAGTAAATCATCAACTGTTTGAAAGTCACACGTTTTTTTCTGCAGATACCAATAAATGTGATGCACATCTATTATCGTGTCCAGTCTTTGCACAAGTATATTTTCTCATTTCCTTGAGATACTGTATGTTGACTTTTTTCAGTGATTTCTTGCTTCCTTTTTATACACAAATGAATTCTGGAAGCTGTGTGCTGTTGTCATAACAACAAGGTACCAGCTGGGCAATTTGTATGCAAATGCCATTGGGCTTGGCCTGATATCCCTGCCTATACCACATGACCTGGTTGCCATGGGAATGCCAAACTCCTCCTTGAGTAATTTCTACTTTTATTTGTTTTTGTTGTTTTGGGAAAGGACATGACAGCAGTCGTGAGGTGTGGTGACATCACCACAGCTCAAAAGAGCCAGAAGTGAGGAAGGGTGCGAGGGAAGGAGCTGTAACCTGGGAGGGCAAGTGCAACTAGATTTCAAATTGGTGTGAAGCAATGAATTGCTTCTGCGCTGGCTCCACTGCCAGCAGACAGGCACACACGGTGCAGAGGCTCAGGTGGTCAGAGAAGGGTGTCTGGCCGAGCTTCGGGCATAGTGCACCGGGACCCTGTTGCTCACTCGCTCAGCTGAGCCGCGGATGCCTACCTAGAAACTAAGACCCCCACATGTCTCATACCCCTCTCATAACGAGCTGGCGTTCTAATGAAGACTGGCTGAAGAGTGGCCGGCATAGGGCGAAGTTTGACACCTCGGGCTTCTGAGCCTGCTGGCGATGGAGCAGGGATGGAGGTGGCGGTGCAGACGGCTCCATGAAGTGAACAGTGATGAGCCGAGTCATTCTGAATCCTGGCATGCAGAAGGAAGCCAGCGCCTCATTAATTCAGCATGGCCAGAATGATTGCCTTCCACTCCTATCACTTCTCGCTGTCTTTATTTGATTAAGAATTCATGCATCATCTCTGTGTGTCCTTATTCCACCAGGACAAGAGTGGCATCCGATGGCTCACGTGACCAGTCACAACAGTTTCCTTTCAGAGGATGGATCATTTTGCCTGTGAAGGTGGTTGATTACAGCAGACAGCTTTGTTTCACACACTGTCATATCATGTCATCTGTGCATATTGCTGGCAGAAAGATTCTGCCCCCCTTTGTCACTGGCAGTGCACCAATGTTACACTAACGCTTCCCAAGTGAAATCTGGTTGATGATCATATCAGTACAAGTTCTTTCTTGGAAGGGCAGACAAGAGTGCTAAAGTCTAATCAGTTATACTACTACTACTACTTGTAAACTATCAGTACTTGAAGTGTCATGTTATTTGAAAAAATCTTCAACATCATTAACAAACGCTCTGAAAGCTACAGTGTGGCTCTGCTTCACCCGTTACCACATGACCGCTAAGTATTCCATCAGTAACTTAAGGTAATGAGAAACAAAAGGACCTCAGACAGGCATCCGTGATTGATGCTAATATGCAGGGGGTATATTCCTTCTTACTGCAGTTGTCAGCGCAGTTTACTCCTTCATCTCTGTCTCAAGGTCACCGCAGAGGACGGGCGACAAGCTAGACAATCGCCAGGAGGTGCCAGCCATTTTGAGGGGAGGCTGGGAGCTCGAGGAATCCGGGGAGGGAGAGGGAAGTGTGCAGCAAGGAGTAATAAGTCATTTTGTCAATGCTACAACATGTTCTCATGTGGAGGCTGATTTTTTTTCCATTAGGAAATTGTGTGATAGAGAGACTGAGCGAAGCAAGCAGAAACGGGAGCCTTTCAGATGCCCAGCATTGGGCCCTTTGAGAGTTCTATCTTTGTCTGCAGCACACACACACTGGGAGGATGAGCTGTGGAGCAAGAGCAGGCTGAACCAGAGCTGACTTAGCAGCCCTTCATCTGGACGTCAGTGCTGATGGGGAGGGGAGCGCGAAGTAGAGTGAATACAGCCACACAGAGCCATTATGTCAAGTTGCCATTCTTCATTTCAAGCCACTCTCAGTGTATTACCATGGTTATTGTCAGCCAAATCCACATTTGTCATGCTGAGGCGTGTTTTCTCCACATACCTTTATGTGACTGGAATCACTCGCGTACATGAAAAAGGAGAGACACATAATTCAGCACATCGACAGGCTGGTTATCCTGTGATGCGACTGATCCAAGTCAGATTTGGGCTTTCCTGTTGTAGCTCAAAACTCAAAATGATATAGCAGTCATTTCACAAAATGCCTCAATCAAATCCTTACATGTGCAGATCAAGGTGTTTGAGCTACAATGTATTAATGTAATCATCAATAATTCCTAATGCCAGTTATTACCAAAGTTCTGGAGGGAAAAATAACAATAATGTGAGTTTTCATGACAACAGATGTGCTAAAAACATTTATTATTTTTAGCAATGGAGCTGCGAGGTTTTACAACCAACAAATAACGATCTGCCCCTGTGGTGAATGTTTCTTTCTGTTTGAATACTGGACAGAGAGTCTAGTCTAACGCTGCAGTAAGTACTATCTGTCCCCAATAACACCTGTTTTTTTCTTACTGTATATCTCTCTCAGACACATACACACACACAAAGCAAAAAAAAAGAGTTCTATTCAAGTCCACAGTGGTGCCACCTTGTATCGTCTGGCTGAGATTGTGTGAGGCGATATGGAGTCCATCACGGAGCCCCCGCTGAGGTGAGAGTGGCAGACATGGCAGGGGCCAAGGCATGTGGCCGATACCAACCTTTATCACCCAGCTGATTAGGTCTATTTGAGTTTGAGGAATGTCCATTATGGGGTGTAGATCCATCACATCCTCAGTGTTGTGCATGTCCTGGTGTAGTAAGTAGCATCAGGGTCATGATGTCTGCAGGCACAAGGAATGCGGCTGAGGTGTAGCTCCCCGTGATCTCAGATTACACAGGTTTACTCAATGTAAAACCCAGTTTGGAAGTGATAATAAAATGAAATGTGAATGTTGTTGAGCTGGCCAAGGACATCAAGCAGTGGTGTGAGATAGCAGGACAGTGGTTTCATCTGAGTGGTGTGAGTGGTTTGCTCAGCTTGATCAGGAAGCCTGTTTTATAAATGGAGAAGTTCTTTCTCATCTTTATGGTATAAATCATTGACTTATTCTGTTAATAGTTCACCAAAATACGTCCAAAACCATTCTAAGAAGTTACAAAAATGCAAAAGAGGTATTAACAAATATAAACGATTAGGAAAGTCGCTATTTAAAGAATTCATACATATTGACTCATTCAAAAGCTGTACCAACAAACTGTTACAACCGTGATGAACGTATGATTAGATAAAGAATCATTTTAATATAACATAAAGCAGTTCAAGAAACATTTCCTCTGAACGTTGTAAATCTTCTATGGTTTCTTATTCCATCACAGGTCTGTGTCCCGTCTGCTGGCCGGTCACACTTGCTCTTCTTGCGGGTAAGCCGAAGCCATTAGGCAGACAACACACCCTGCTGCGTCTCCCTGTTTAATTGCCTGATAGGCCTAGTGATATTTTTATCAGCCATCCTGTGGCGGATTGCTGTCGAGAAGGGAAACGTGGGAGTGTGTGTGTGTCTTTACGTGTCATGCCTCAATACACCTCTGACAAGAGAGCTGCCTGCTGGCTGCAGGAAACCTTGTGCTTCTGTGCACCTGCATATCTAACTGCGTGACCCAGCCTCTGAGCCGCGGCATAGCAGAAAACATCCATACCAAAATACAGCTCTGGCTTTGAAGCCTCAGCATTATTGTGCATCAAGATAATGAACCCTGTCTCCAGTACTTAGGATGCTTAACTAATACATTAACGTTATAATATACCATACAGGTCATCTACTACAGTGGAGATGCAGAACATACATCTCTCTCTCTCTTTCTCTCTCTCTCTCACACACACACACACACACACACACACACAGGTAAAGAAACACTTCCCTGCCAGCTGTTAGGTTTAGTAACTGTATGCTGGTCCACAGTTAGACAGATTTATAGGCTTTGGAGGAAGATCGAGGGGCAAATAATGTCAGTGGGAGAGCCAGAAGGAGATAGAAGATACTGCATACGCTCCTTATTGGAGATTAAGAATCAACTAACAACCAACCATTTTAACAGCAACGGAAAACCAACTCTCTCATTTTTCCAGCTGAGTTTCTAGCAGGGGATTAGGAAACTGAATTCCCCTCCATAGGATCTGTCTTGTGTCTGCATTACAGAATTTTCCCAGCTCTCTCCATGCAGGTCATTCCACACACCAGCTGATTAGTAAGTCAGCTGTCACTGTAAAACTCTGCAAAAAAAGCACCTTGGTTTTTGCCTACTGTAACTTCTGTGGGATGAAAAGCAGCATCAACTATAGTCCCAATTAAAGCAGGTACTAATAAAATATCTATATTTAGTAGTAATATAAAGACTAATCATCTGGAGACTCTTTTTAACAATGAGACAGTCAGTTTTTTTGCATGGCACATGCATTTTTCCATAGTAAAGACAGACTATTGTTCAAAACAGGAACATTTCCCACTGCATTCAAACAGGCTCATTGTGCCCTTGCCTAAAAATTGTGGATGACCTTTGGATGACGATGACCTCGTAGATCATCCGTCGTCATTCTACTAGATCTGATTTTTTCCTTTGACACGATTAGGCACCAAGTTCCTCTCACCATGCTGTCAGATTTAGGAATTACAGGAACCGTGCTCTTCACCTCTTATCTACAAGACAAGGTCCTTCCAGGTATAAAGGGAAGACATCTTCGCTCTCTAAGGTAACCCCAGGGGTTCCACAAGGCTCTGTCCTGGGCCTCCTTCTTTTCTCCTCTTCACAGGGTCTCTGATCCCAATCACTAACACATGCACATTCACAAAGAAACATACTGTTCCAAGTATGTTCTTTATTAACAAGTTGAGTCTTATTAGGACTCTTATTAACTTAAACCTCTCCAAATCTAAGTTTGTCTAATAAGTTAATTAGTTATGTTCAACCTTTTGTTTAGGTTTCATTTTCATTTCCTTTAATCCCAACACCTTTGCCAGGATTACAATGGAAGCAGCCCTTTTCTTTTTCTGCCTGTCTGCCTCTCCTTAACACACTTCAGACACACACACACACACACATCCTGTACACTCACCATGGCCACAGACACACTCCATCACTCACCCGTTATCTCTGAGGTCTTTTCCTCTCCCCCTGCACAACTCTCTCACATCTGCCTCCTTCTCTCCTTTACGCTATCTCTGCTCTGGGTTCTATCCTTCACTGCCTCCTCCACCCATCTCACATTTACACATGCATTCAGGTATAATGTAATTTTTCACACTCCTCCTTGTTGTTTTATTTTTCTCTTTTTTGCTGTAAGGAAGTTGGCACTGTACTGTAAGCGAGTGTTGAATCCACTGCTCTGGGCTGTGCAGTTACACACTCACACACATAAACACACAGTCAATTAAATACAATAGAAATATTGTGTATTTTGCAAATATCAAAAAAAGTGAATTCCCGTGAAACAACTCAAAAAGGCAAACATCAAAGGTACAATAGCTCAGAGGGATCCACTTCTGCTAAGGAATGTGAGTCATTCTTCCTCCACAAATTAGTATCTGCTTCCAGTATGTTATGTAAAGACATATATATAAAGATTTATAGATTGAAAGACACTTCTGACACTTCTGCTGCAGCAGCTGTGGCAAGCTGGGGTTAAATCTGTGGAGATATTGAGCTTAAGCATCCACAGATTCCCTTTAATTGTTATTCCTTGCCTCCTGTCACATGCCAGATTCATATGTGTAGCTTACTCTGTTGTCAAGACAGTGACATTAAAGGTACAACTTTGCAGTGCTGACAGGCAGAGGGAGAGAATGACAGTGTTGTTAAACGTGCGGGATGATCTGCACGTTTCCCAAAGCGGTACGTGACTGGATTCTTCCTGAAGGAGCACTGGAGAAAGGGCAGAAATCATTTCGCCCTCTGCAGTTCCAGCCAAAAGGAAGACCAGACCTGTTCAATAAGGAAGGTCAATCAATACGCAGGTATTTTAAACGTTAGAGCATGTAGCCATTGTATTTAGCTTAATTCATATTGCTTTTCGCACATCTTGAGCTCACCTCTCATCCTGTCTCCTGTGCCCCCACCTTCCTCAGCTTGTTTCTCCTCCTCCCTCTACAGTTTTCTCTTTGTTAGCGTGCCGCTGCTTTAGTCCTTATGATGAGATCTATTCCTGACTCCTAAGTGGTCAGTGTCGTGTTATGTTTAGAATAAAAACAATATCCTTCAGAGACCTTTCAGGCTGCAAATTCCTCGCCATGTTCCATCTGTCACCCGGTAGACGGGAAGCATTTTCTTTATAAGTTGGGGCGATGCACTGGAGTGTATGACAGCCGTCAGGCACGCCTATTTGCTTGTATGTTTGTTTCAAATGATAAGGGTTTAATTGGATGCGTCTCCGTTTTGGGGATTATCTTAATGAGGTCTTTAGGTTTGCTCAAGTCACATTTGGTATGAACTCGGAGCCCACTCGCATGAATTTTTCCTCCTCCCTCTAGGAGCTAAGACATTCATTTGCAGGTGAGATGAAGCATGGAGATCAGCAGGGCCAGCATGACATTCAGAGCAATGGCTGGCTAACTCTGAAATTGCTCCTCTTCCCTGTTCACCTCCAAGAGTAATTCTGTTCAACACACTGGCTCTTCTACAAAATTATAATTACGGGAGTCAGTAATAACTCTTCAAACTATCTTCATTGTTCTGAACAATGATTAGTCCTGCACTGGTGTAATTAAGCTGTTCTAGATGCGCATGCTGGATGATCATTTGTTTCTGGCTCCCTTAGCTCTTCATGGCTGACTCACACACATTTCTCCAAATCACAAATGGTGCTGGTGGTATTTCTTTGGTTTCCTAGCCAATGATAAAACAGCATACAGTAGGATGCTGTAGGGGGGATTATTGCAGGAGCACAGGCCTACTAAGACAGTCAATCAAGATGCGCCAATCTGACGCCTGGCAATGGGCAATGGATTAGTATGAAGGTCATTTCAGAATTTAAACCCCCATGATTTATGGTAGGGACGCTCTGGTTTGCTTTATTTCCTCAGTTCAAAGGATCAGTGTGACTGCAAACTGCTCACGGCTGCAGTCTAATATGATAAACAGCAAACAGAAGCTGGGGGGTGGGGCTTCTGCTGTCTGTGGTGCTGTATGCTAAGAGATGTGGTGTCTCTGGAGCCAAGGGAGGTAAGAAGGATGTAAGCAATTGACATCCATTTCTCTGATTGGGGCAAAGCAAGTGGCGGAGGACATGCAGAACAATGATCACCAGTCATAGAGGATCATAACTGCTAAATAAAACCTCTGGGTTTCCTCTAATGTTATTATTTTCAGAAAAGAGAGGTTGTATGCATGTATTTTGTTACTCTGTTGAGGGGAATAAACCCTTATCGACCTTGTTTGGCCTTTTTTCAAAACCCAACTCCAAGCATTACTCTCCTTTAAATGAAAAATAAAAAATATCCACTGGAATGTTTGAGTCTCATGCCAGCAAACAGTTAAGCAAAGTGGGGTTCGTGTTGTGGAAATTGCATTTTTAAAATTAATCTCTGCAATTCAATCTCAAAGAGCAATTCAATAAACAGTATTCTAACATTTTATGAGCACTGTGAGATGGATTTAAGCCTCTCTGATCAGAAATAGGCGGCTAGCTGTTTCAGGCTGTGAGGGTTTGTCTGGAGGAAGATTGGCTGTGCTTAGAAATTGACATTTAGGACCGACTGTTAGCAGATGGCAGGGCGACAACTTGAGCTGCTGGTTCATGTGTTGACGTATCACAGTGGGGTCGCAGCTCAAGGCAGCACATCATCACATCAAAGTCTGTTGCTCTCAGTTGTGTTGAACCTTCATATGCTTTAGGAACGGAACAATCGGGCTGAGACCATGGGTCAAAGTGGGCCGGTACGGTCTAATACTGCATGCTACTCAAAGGTAAAGCACTGGAAGCTTCAGCAAGAAAACACATCTTTCTCTCCCTTGTTTGTCTGAGCTGTCCTGAAATTTAGTTTTTACCTTTCATTACTGCTGGTTAACTGCTGGTTTCCACGTTTGTTGCAAAACCTTGGAAATAAAATGTGTGGCAGAACAAATTGTGATCGTTCATTTTCTATTTATGTTATTTTTTATACCAGCCAACATATAGTTTAGTCATTTTGTCTGCACTTTCCACTACCACTAAGTAGGGCACATATGGCCCATTTCTGACCATCATGATTTTTCAGCAGGGGAGGGAAGGAGCGAGTGGGGCTTTTGTGTTTGTGTGTGTTTTGGCAGAGCAAAAGTCAGAGAGGGGACATCAGGTTGGCAACCTGTGGCCATCTTTCTGATGTTATCCATGCGTATGCTTTCATGCACTTAATCCCAAGAGACGCACACACACTTACAAATACACATAGTCACCCAAGTGCATGAGCACACACGTACACACACACTGACACAAAAAGAAAACTTTCAGCCATGCGCATCAGAAAGCTGTGGCATTGCAGAGCTGGCATTTGGACAATATTTGCGAACAAACTGGCAGATGTCAAAAGGCTTTGACGGCAGGGTTTTAGAGGGGAAAAAAAGCACTAATACGGATGTGCTGTAGTTACTGTGTATGTTTCTGAGTGCTCTGGGCCCTGAGCTGCCAGAATATTTAGAGCCAGGCCTGCATGCTATGAGTGTCACAAGATCTGGAAAGTAAATGCATTATTCTTTAAAACTAACACTATCTTACAGGTTTGCAAGTTTGAATAATAGCATGAAAAATAGTGCCAGGAACACTTTTAAATAACAACTTTTGTTTTGCCTCTATTACTCTGTACAGATCAGAAACCATCTGGAAAAATTAGGTAAATTAAAGTTGAGACGCTGGTTCATTCAGTGTTTTAACCCTCAAGCCCACAGGCTAATGGTCAGATTAATTACTGTTGAGTTTGACCCAAGGAGAAGTAGAGCAGATTATCTGAGATGCCGTAACGGGAGGCATTAGTGCTGGTCGTCCCTCTATGGCAGAGAGACAGACACCGCAGCGGCGAGGATGTCACCACGACCTGCACAACACCACGCAGAGACATCACGCAGGAGGTGCACATGTGGCAGCACTGGCTATGCACCGTTCACGCCGCGCTCCGGTATGCTTTTTTCTCGCTCTCCTCTCCTCTCCTCTCAGCAGGCAGGCATCAGAAGAGGAGAATAATGTGTAATTACAATAGACAATCTAAAACAAAGCCCTTCACTTTCAATGAGTTCCTTTTGGAGGAGGGAAGGTTACCTCAAGGGGGAATTCTAATGAAGCAGATGGCTGAGTGCTCACAAGGGCAGACACACAATGTCCTCTTTCACAGTCTGCCAACATTTCCAGCTATCTGAGGGGCTTCACCTGTCTCTTGACCACTCTTTTATATGCGTCTCTGTGTGTGTGAAGGGGGTTTCACTTATTGACACATCTTACAAGGTGGAACGAAAGAAATTCTGAGAATATAAACTTTACCATTTCCTGCCCCCAGCTGCATGTTTGCAAAAGGAAAAACGCACAATAAAAAACTGTGTGCAGTGCAATAACAAGACAGAGAGAAAAACTCCAGACAGGTGAACCTTATATTTTATTCTATACCGTTTTATTTCATTCAGTATGTGTGCTTATCCACAAGTCGGGTTTGACCTCACGCCTTTCACTGTCACACAAACTACGAGCCACAGTTACCGTGTGTGGTGTTGTTGTGAGTCAGCGCATTGTCCCTTAAGTACACATTCAGTCACACCATACGTGTACAGTTCCCTTATTGCTTTTTCCCATGTAGTTCCCGTGTTTAATGCAGAAAAAATAGATATCCATTGATCAATAGCAAAGCAGTCAAAATACTGTCCACCCCGAAAGATTGTGTGTCCACAAAAGAAGTGTTGAACCAGTCACTGCCTTCGAGAAACAAAAAGGTTAAGCCTTCAAGTAGAAAGTCCTGGTCTGGAGCATCACGTAACAAAAATTATGCACTCCTGTGCCGCATCGAAGTAGACACATACACAATGTTTCCTTAAAAATCATGGATATGTTATGAACTCTGTACATAAACACAATTTGGTGAACATTGCTTATTAGTATCTGTTATGGTGATGACATCACTTATTAACAGTCTAAAATAAATACAGAAATATAAATAGGCCCTATGGAAATATATAAATCTGTATAAGTAAGTATCTTGTCGACATTATGTTCCAAACATCAGATTAAGTGTAATTATAGTACATACATCAGCAAATGAAAGACAGTTTCGAGAAGCTTTTTTTTTTTTCCATTTAAACCCTCATCTCGCCAAATTTAGTGCAAATGTGCACTTTCTGTCCTTACCCCCCGCAAACACTAATCCAGTGAAAAGCAGCCTCACCTTTGGCTTTAACGCAGGATTTTCTGATCAGCAACAACCAATAGAAAAGCGTACTGGGTGTATTTTTTAGAACCAAATTTAGTACATAACCAAGTAAAATTGTATCTATGAACATGCTATAAAATATAACAAATTAGTGACTATATTGACAGCTACAAAGAGAGAGACCTGTCAGCTATCTCTGCCTTCGCCCTGAAGGAGCTCCACATCGCTGATCTTTAGCAGTGAACTAGTATGAACTCTACTGCTGCATGGTATCACTAAACTAGGTCACGTTGGCCAAAAACATTTACTGTTGTTTTATTCCATAGAATTGGAAAGGAAAAAAAGAGCTTTTACACGATAAGAAGAACGTTTCACCACAGGTATCTTCAAGTCCAATGACACACCGAACACCTGATGCTGGTGCTTGTGTATGAAAAAAAAAAGATTTTGTAGAAAGGAAGCAGGAGTTTGTGGTCATTAATGTATAAGAAGGGCCTCTGGAAAACACGTGCCTTTTTCTCCCCGGAGAAATTGCAGGATCGATTCTGCTGCTACTACATCTAATCCCCAATCACAGCAAGTTATTTCGTTAGCGTGCATCGCTGATTCACCAGCGCATATTCATGGGCGAGTAAGGCAGCACAGAGAGAGAGGGAGGCTCAGGTTAGGTGGCGTAATTGGAAATGGTCCAAACAGAATCCGAGCATGCTGCGTTACAGAAGCAGCCATGAATTGGAAATGGTACAGAGGTGCCACGTGAAGATCGTCTGAAACTTTATGAGGGCTCGCACAGAAGCAACTTGCAAAACAGCTGGCTGCTTCATAGTTTATCCAACTTGGGCAAACAGAAGGGGCAGGGCCGAACACGGCGGTCAGAGAAAAAGATTAATAAACTGTCAGGCATTATTAATTTATGCTAATTTTTCCTTTTTATCCCACAATACAGTGTTTCATTCTCGAGACGAGGTAGCCATGACCTAGATTCCTCTGAGTTAAACTAGAGCAACCATTTAATACCAGTGCATGAATGAACACCTCACGAGATCTAAACACAACCATGTCAGACCCACTTCCACTATTCTCCCTGTAATTATTTCGGCGTTTGGACAGAACTCCAGCAACTCCCATGATTCTTCAGCCGCCCTTCTCTGCTATTTCCTGCGCTGCTCTCAAACAGTCGTTTTCTTCCCCTGTTTCGATGGCTGACACAGAGAGACATAATGAAAACAATTCCCCATGAGAGTGAGTGAGTGAGTCACCATTGTTTTCCTTTATTTGCGTCTCTCAAAAGACACGTTTCAAGCCTCCTTATCTAATTCCCAGCTGATTCCAACTAAAAACACACTCTCTATACTACATTTTCTATGGCTGCAGCAAATAGTCTGGGCGAATGGAAATTGGAAATCCTCTTGTAAAATAAACATTACCATCAAGTGACAATTTTGTTACTACAATTTTGAGTTGAGAAAATTTCATGACCCTAAGGATAAAGAAATCCCTTTTCATTTTAATTACATCATTTCAAAGCTGCATGGGGATCAATCAAAAACAGCTTTTCCTGATTTCATAAAAATGCACAGCTTTCTTGCAAAAAGGCTCCAAGACAGAAGATTTTGAAAAGATGCTGGCACAGATCAAATCAACACATGTCTCTTACTGGTAGTGACATATGTTGATGCACGGTACACCCACCAACCATTTACCTCAACTACTTATTTGTTGTAATGGCCCAGACTAAGTTCAGGCCAACTAATAAGCTGTGACCTGCGCTTTCATATCCCACCTTCATCAGACAGCACTTCAACCCATTCATTGACCATGCTAGGCAGCGCAGGAAACACACATAGCGTTGTTCAGGTCCACCCCAAGCATGTACCCTGTACGGGGTGTCAGACTACCTGGCTACCCCTATGAGAACATCATTTCCTCAGTGCATTTATATCTCCTTACATCAATACCTCTGTCTCACAGACTGGCTTCAAACTGTTCTCCAACTCCACGCCTTAATAAGGTCATATTGTGAATAAAAATGGGAACTTCTCCTGATGTGTGAGGCACAGCAGCCAGTCTGCATTTTTGCAGTGAAGGACTACCAGGTGCAGGAAGACCAAGGGCTCAACGCCTACACTTTGTGCAGACAATTAGTATTCCAGAGGTGCAATGGTTCTGTGTGTTTACTTTCTGTTATTTCCGGAGCCCAACTCAGCCTCTCGCATCCCTTTTCAGATGCATTGTATTCCAAGAGTAACTCTGTAATAATAGGCCAACAGCCAGAGTTTGTGCTATGTCCACTTCTAAATTTGCCTCATATAAGTCTATGTCATTTTTAGTGCTATGGGATGTTCCCTTCAAGTTAATGATAGAAGAATGTTGTCTAATGATACAGATGTGGAACCACTTCCACTTAATTGTGATTAAAACATTGATTTAGAAATATGGAAAACAATACCAAAATGTAAAGGTTATAATATTCATTAAAGATCAAATATTAAATCTATAAATAATAGATAAGTATTCTTTGCTTTATGAACTGTACAGCAGCATGAGAAAATCAATCATTAATTTGGTTACTTTAAATTCAATCACATATATCTTTAACAACATAAATTGGTAAAAAATATGGGATGGGTTAATGTTTTTGTTTCCCCCCCAGTAGCAGTCATTGTGGGCTCTAGTGTTTATGTGGTACGACATGCATTGCTATCCCTTATTATGGAAATGTCTGGGAAGTGTAATGCGGGGAGAGTTTAGGCACCGTGCACCTCTGTGTGTGACTCCATGATAGCATGTGAGGGTCAAGGGATTACAGCCATGTCTTGTTAAATTAGGCTGCTGTAGCTGAGTGCTGTGACTGAGTTGGGGACTCAGCTGTCTGAGTGGAACCCGGGCAGGTCTTGGTGATAAGTTGCAGACAAACATGTAAAAGCATATCATTGCTCTTCTCCTTGGGGAGTTTAGTGATACCTACAGCAGCATGCATATTTGCTCCACGTGTGTAGTGTGCATTAACGAAACAACACGGATCCAGAAATACCTGCAGCAATGTGAACCAAACAGATTTTTTATATATAATCATGTGCAATTTCTTGTAGGATTACAGCAGCAGCACAGGTATATGGCTCCACTTTATGGAGCATCAAGAGCTGTTTTAGGCAGCTTACTGAGGCATATTGCCAGATTGATGTACAACAGCTTAGAAGCCTGTGGTTCTGTGTCTTGCTAAAGGACACTTTGGCAGGAGAAATGGCTGCTGATGAAAACATATTGAACCAATGACCTTTTTAGTTATGGAACAGTCTATATCTCATGGGGCACCAAGCTTTTAGTGTATCTCACATAGCTACAGTACTTGCTTTTTGAAACAACAAAGGTACATTCATTCAACAACTCAAACTCTGCATTGGCCTTCAATGAAGAGACCATGTCCATGTTGACCCTAAAGCAGCTACAGTAGAAGAAGTAATGCACAAAATAAATTTCAAGTGGCATATTTCCATTTTCCAGCACTTAAAATATTCCAGCTTATGTACTATATGTCTGTCAGCATGGTGGTTTTTGGGTGATTTTAGAGTTGACTATTTTGGAAATTGAATGGTCTGAGTGGTACAAAATGCAACACACAAGCTGTGGTTGATGGAAGTCCAATTTTCTTGTGTGAAAAAGGCAAACCTCCTTTCAATCAGTCCAGGGAAAAGTCTTGCCTTGCATCCGACTGTTCCACTAATTCAGACAATTATTCTCTCTAACACTCACACATTAACAGCTGTACACAATCAGGAACAAAAACAACACATGCTTTCTACGCACATTAGCGGCATGATCTTGGAAGACAAAGTGAGCTTGTTAGGACACGACGTACGACTCTGCAAAAAGCCAGTCGCTCACATACTGTTCTGTCTCAGTACTGAGATGGAGGGTAGCTCGCTGAATCCCTCTTCCCCTGCTTCAAAAAAGTGTTATTAGTGGTATAAAATAAGGGTCGATGGGCCAAGAGAATTATTACCCCACAGGAAAAGTCTTTTTGGTTTCCTAAAATCTCTTCTCCATCTCTCCTCGGGTTTTCAAAAGTTTATACAGTGAATGTACAATCTAATAAATACATTTAAGGATCAACAATATGTGATCCCAAATTTCACAAGGGTCAGTCTGTCTTGAAGCACATGGTTCTGGCAAAAAAAATTTAAATTATCTGAAACACACAAATAGCCTTTACACATGCAGGTATTAGTGCATAGGTTCCTGCAGAAAAAGATTAATATTGTCTAGTCAACTGAATTGTCATCTCAATCGTCACCAGATGAATTTGGCATAGTTATGGAAATAATAAAAATGACTGATCCTCACACCCTCCTAGTGCCTTGACATTTATCATTTATACATGTGTGTGTGTGTGTGTGTGTGTGTGTGTATACACACACACACACACACACACACACACAAAGACAAATGTATATACCTATATACACTATGTATGTTAAAAAAGAGGCTAATGTTTATAACAAATACAGAGTATTCCATAGCTCCAGAGTTACCCAGTAAAGTATTTTTTAAATCACAGTAAATAAGAAGTGAAACACAGTGACATAAAGAAAATAAGCCACACATAAATAAAGCTTGTGTGTGTTTCAGTTTGGAAGAGCACAGGAGGGTGTGATCGATTCTCACAAATTAGATGGAAGTTTAGAGAGGACAGTTTGAGGTTCTAGATCTGATGGGTAGGCAGAAGAACCCCTCCGTAGAGACAAGGCCGGGGACGTCCTAGGGGACTTAGTCTGTTGAGGGTGCGCTGGAGATGTCTGCATTGGAGGAGTCATATGCTCTGGCCCTGAACTATAAGGTTTGGGCACAAGAGTAGGTGAAGAAAAAGGTGAGTGGTAATATCCAGTTTCTACAGAGGAACGAGGGGTTTGGTGACCTAAGGCCTGGGCCACCTCCTGGGGCAGAGATGGGTGTGAGCTGGATAAAAGCTTTAGGTCCTCAGAAAAGCGACCCAGTGGAGAATCTCTCCCTGCTGTGTGAGGCTGACTTGGAAGCTGTGAAGGAAGAGACGACTGAGGCGTTAGCAGGGAGCTGTGGGATCCTGTTGTACTGGAGGGGTCACTATAGTGAAAAGTCCTGCTTGTCACTGGGCTTTGAATAGTGGGGCTGGGCGCCACTGGGGTAAGGCAGGGAGAGGCATTTGCAGAACCATACTGGGTCAGGGAGGCCAGGGCAGACCTCTCCAGAGACATCTGGTGAGGCAGTAAGCCAGACTGGAGGCCTGCCAGGCTAAAGTGGCAGAGGGAAGACGGAGAGCTTTCAGCAGGCTGCTGGCTGTGCTGTCCTCTACTAGAGGATGGGGAGCTGTGAGGAGAGGAATGGAAGAGATTTACGCTACTGTTAGTCCTGCCTCCTCCGGTAAACTGCTGTAGAGGAGCCACCTGAGTAAGTTTAGGAGGTGGCTGGCTATGAAGAAGTTGACCAGACATAGGGCTGGATGAACCAGTAGAGATAGGACTCTGACAACGGGAGGAACTAATAAGTCCAGCTGTAATTCCACCAGAAGCTCCTTGACATGATGTAGAACCACCAATATGGCTTCCTACTGTCCCTCCTGGTGCTCTGCCAGCATGTGCCCCAGTCAACCCTCCCCCCGGGCCACTTGAAGTTCCTCCTATATGGCTAGTGTTTGACCCACTAGAACC
>JAUMHF010000017.1:17448408-17527980 GCA_032359275.1 Microctenopoma steveboyesi | reverse complement strand
CCAGAAGCTTTTCCCAATGAACTTCTCATGATCTCTCCCATTGGTTTCCTGGTTGTATCTCCTACTGTATGACATGTAACACCTCCCACTGATTCACTTAATGCCCCACCTACTAGCTTGCCACAAGCAGCACCCAATAATCCTTCAGATATTCCTCCCTCTAATTCCCCTGAGATTCCTCCTACTAATACACCAGAAGCTCCTCTTGACCCAAAGGGGACCCCAGGAGTCACTTCTGTTGTTCCTGTTGTAAAGTCTTCTCCAGCCCAAGTGCTGTCTTCTCCAGTGGCTCCTTCCAAAGACCCACCAGCTGCACCACCTGACCAACCTCCACCACCACAGGCTCCAACTGGCCCTCCACTTATTCCTGACCCTGTGCTTCCACCTGTAGATCCTTGATGGAAAAGGTTTGAGAGAGGTGGGGTGTTGGAGCAAAAGCTTTGTTGATGTTGTGGTTGTGGATGTAGCTGGGCTGTACTAGATGAAGGTGAACCAGAGGATGAATATGGTCCAAAGGGGAAAGAAGAAGCTCCTCCTACACTGCACCCTGACCCAGACCCACTAAGTCCATGCTGGCCTCTGCTACCTGAGGCCTGTTGGCCACATCCTGTGGCCCCTGAAACTGACGTCATGTTCTGGGCACGAAAAGAAGCCAGTAATGGCATATCCACCCCAGTATGCAGTTTAGAGGGTGTGCTAGATGGGGAGTCCCCAGCAGAGTCAGGTGTTGTAGATGGAGGAACAAATGTGTGGAACCTCTTAAGTCGGCTGGGAGGATCTTTTAGTGACCCCAAAACAGAAACTGGTGGCCTGAAGAGTGTTGGTGGGAGGTGGGGATGGTGTGTCAAGGCGATGGCTACTGAGGTGGTGGCGGCTGCTGCCTGGAGAGGAGCCTGGATGAGGGGTGCCCAGATAACAGGTGTAGGTGAAGGAGGTGTCTGGGGTGGGACGTTCTGCAAGAGGTGGGCGCAGTGAGCCATGTCTCTGTCATGCTGCACAATCTGCTGGATGATCTCATTCTCCTGGTAGTTGAGTACGCCAGAGCTGAGGTCATGTTGAACTTTGTGCTGCAGGATGGAGTTTTTCTTGCCTTTAATACAAACAAAAACAGACACGTGGCAGGTAAAGAATAAAAGAGATCAAAAGAAGACTAAACCAGGTTGACATTTGTGTATACTTGAGTAACCTGCCTATTTTTCAGAAACCAATATGTGAAGGTAGTAAAAGAACAGTTACAGCTTGAGGTGAAAAATAAAGACATGAAAATCACAATTGGGAAGGGAGGAAATGATATTTCACAGAGAGACAGGGAGTTGAGCAGAAGTTGAAAGACAGAGCATAAAAGAAGATGAGAAGCAACAAATAGTCGGGAAGTGCAGAGAGACAAAAGTTCAAGATGTATGACAGCCTAAGGTGTAGGTAGTCTATGTTTGACTAGCTGGTTCTGTGATTCTCTTTGTAATATGGACAAAACCTAAAGTACACATACTTAAAGGTGCAGATTCAACCAGGGACAAAGTACAAGCTACTCTGAGGTAAGTCAGATCTCTGGATGTCATACTTTTGCTCGTTGTGGGTACTGATTCTAAGAAAACCTACATGAAACCTTATGGTTTTTCTACAATTTCTGTACTAATCCATACATTTGGGATTTAACATAGGTATCGAGAGCCTTAAAACACATTTCCTGTACATGAAATCAAGCTTCCTGTCCTCTGTGCAGGAATACTGACTACTGACCAAAGCTTCTAGTGAAAAGTGTGCATCTCTGGCAGCAAAGTTCATTAGTAATTAATAGATTTTATAGAAGTATTGCTGTGAGTCACTATATCTACCTTCAGATTGACCCTGGTACTCCCATACCCTTTATCAGCTGCACACCTTCAATCAGAATGTCTACCAAGACAGTAATTCATTTGTAGATCAGTGCTGTATGAGTGACTTTATTAGAGAGGAGGGGTGTATAGGAGTATCAGACCCAGGAGAAGGGGCACACACAGGAGACTATCTCACAGAAATCAGCACAACACATCTTTTCAAAGCATCCATTTTCTACAAAGAGACCCCCTAAAGCAATTTCTCTATTTTCCATTCTAAACATAGCTGAGGATACAACAGAGCGTGCAGCGTTGTCTGAGTGATGATACACTCACGCCTTTCATTGTGAATTTTTCATCTGGCCAGGATGAGCCTAGGAGCAGTGATGGATATGGAGAGAATATCAATTGTATGCATAAGAGAGTCAGAGGGATTTCAAGACCAGGGCTTTATCTGCATGCATATATGCAGATAAGAAATTCTAGTTTTATAGATTTTTTGGAGCATCGGTGTAAACATCAGCTTTGATTCTGGTTTCAATATACACCATACATAAGCCAAAACATTAATACCAGCATGGGCACTCTCACCAGTCTGTGGATATACAGACCCATACGCAGCAAGCTGTGATGCACAGTGTGTTCTGACACATGTTGATCATAACCAGCATTTTGAATGTCTTCAACAACGTGTGATAAAAAAGCTCTATTGTGCCATCACAGCAGATGGGCTTCCCTCAGCTTGCGTTGTGCCTCACTGAACCTTAGCTGCTCATGACCCTGTCATCAATTCACAGAATAGTTTCCTCTGACAATATTTGACAGAAACTGACTACTAAGTATCGCAAACATTCTGCAAGATCTGCGATTTTGAAGATGCTCTGAGGCCATGACCATTTGGTCCTTGTCAGATTTACTAAGACACTTAGGCTTGGTCATTTTTCCTGGTTTCAATATATGTACCTCAAGAACAGATTGTTTATCCCTAGTATATCCCACACCTTTTCAGATAAAATTGCATCATGATCAGTGGTATTTCCTTTTGGGCTAGTTTTAATGTTTGGGCTGACTGGTGTATTTGCTTATACATTTGTGCCAATCAGAACACACACAATCATTCCCAGATAAACCAGAAATGTAAAATATATTATAAATATTAATTCATATTCAACTGATACAATCTACTCAGTGATGGACTGAGATTAATGCCAATAATGACAATGGTAATAGTAACAATTTAAAATGGACATGTATGTTCTAGGCTATTATAGATAAATACTGACACCAAGTGCAGCCTGATGAAAGCACGATACAGATTTCAGAATCTCCTCTAAAGTAAAAAGAAATCCTACATTGGTTGTTTAAAATGTTATTTTCTTACCAATACGATCCAGCCTGTCCAGGGCAACGGTCTCAAAGGCCCTTCTCATCATAGGATACTCCTCCAGTACCTCATTGAAGTTGTCCACAGACAGTGAGTACAAACGGCAGTACGTGTCTGCCCTGACACTGGCTGTCCTTCTGCCTCGTGTCAGCAAACAAATCTCTGAAACAAGATGGTGATGGTGGTGTTAAATCCTGAAGCTCATTTGCCTTTAAGCTGGACATTTATATCAATGTTCTGCTGTAGATTAGCATTACAGACTCAGTCACGGAAGTCACAGAAAAGCGAACATGCAGCATGAGGTTATCCCAGTTTAGGGGGACAGGTATCTGTGAAACTTAGAAATATAGTGCTTGCCTGCTTTCCAAAGAATTGAACCCAGCCTACATATCCTACCTGGAGTATGCAACGCCAATATTCCATCCGCTGCGATGGAGCCAAAGGTAGTGCTACAGCAAAACTACCCAAGCTCTATTTTGTGGTGGGCAAAATGTTTTGCTAAGTAAAATAATGCTCCATTTACCATAGTGCACTGCTGTAGAGCTCAATTCTGCCAAAGAATAAACTTTCCTACTTCCCCCAACAACACAACAACAAATATATTCAGTTTGTAATGCCATTTGTTGTAGAGATGTTTAACTTTTGTTTTACTTTTTTTTTTTTACATTAGTCATTTTCTGCCTTACAATATTGACACACCTTAGTGGACCTTATAAGTTTGTGTTCCTTTTATTTATAGTGTTGCATAAAAATAAATTAAACATGATCTGAAAATCTAAAACCAATTAAACAAATGAAAAAATATATATACTTAAACATTCAGCAAGAATAATCTCATGTGCAGTGCATACGGCTATGGGTGAATAGACAACAGCCAAGTTAGCATGAAAAATGTGTGAGCAAAATATGAATAATGAATATATGGTCCTCCGCCTGTGTGTGTGTGTGTGTATGCGTATAGCATGTGTTTGTGTGTACTGTAAGTGAGTGCTGGCTGGGTAGCCCTGGCTGTAGCTGTGCTGGGGGTCCATTTTCTGCAGCAGCGCTCCAATAATCCCCTCTGGAGAGCAGCATCAAGGCCCTGTATTAAATCCACTTGTCCTGTGGCTTTCTGGATGAAGCCAGCACTGTCAAGATGAGGCGGCGAGCTGCAGTGAGCCCTCTGGCCTCGTCTAACGGTCTTTGCAGAAAGCAAGTTAGACCCTTGCACTTAGTGGTGCCATCTGAACTACAAGTCTGGAAAATCAAATCCATCCATGGCAGGGTTTGTGTCTGGTGCGACTCGCTCTAAGCTAAACAATAAGACATTAGCTAACATCTCCGAGTCTCTCTAGTCCTTTTACACATCCCATTCAAGGTGAGGTTACCGCACCAATATGTCGCTACGCAAGACCAGACACCACTTCTCCTTTTAATAATGTTTTACTGAGACCAGCTCCTGTGTTTGACTCTCACGAGAGAAACTGCAGGAAAAACAGCATAATGCAACATAAGAGTACAGTTATTGAACATTGTGCTCACTGTAATAATGATTACATAGACATAATGCTACACTAGAGAATTGGAAATCGCAAATTCTCATCCCCCTTATTGTTGCTACAGGAAACTGAATCTGTGACTATAAGAAATTATGATTACGTTGAGCTCCTTGAGCATCAACTCTGTTTGTGTCCAAATCATGTGCGACACGAAAAAAGCAGATTATAAATTTGATAATCCACCAGTAATGTTTTGAACGTAATGTATATCTATTATGAGTTATCATGTTAAAGGTCACGTTGTTAATACTGGTGATGGTACCTGATGATTCAATAAAATATTGTGACATTTAAAACCCATAACATAACATAACATAAACACAATATGGTGAAATCAAAACTGTATGTCATCAACTCATTTCAGGTTTGTCCTTCAGCTTTTCAATTAAAATTATTATTATATAATATGATTTTTACCATATATGTACAAAACTCATTACTTTTCTGTTTGACTTTCTAATTAATACAAAATATTCAGCATTAAATAACCAAACAAGGAATTAATGGGTTGCTAATAATTTTTAGCGTATTAAAACAGAGCTTATAAAAAATATATATATATAATGCTATTTTTCATTGTTATAGTTTCATTATCTTTTGTTTAATTTGATTAAAAAATTTTCTTTTCCAAAAATGTAATTTCATTAAAGCAACAATATTAAAGTAATCCTGAAAAGAGAAAAATGAGGCACGACATTAAAACATGAACAAACTTTTGTAAAATGCAACATTTGAGGTACAAATATGTATATTGAAATAAAAATGTACAGCAACATTTTTGTTTATGTGAAACATAAACTATGTTAGACTGCATTCAACTCAAGATGGCTTTTGGCTCCTTGGTGAGTTAGATTCAATTTATTTATGAATGCTCTGTTCCCGCTGCTTGCTCACATCTTCTGTGACTCATTGCAGTGCTCCGCAAATCCTGCATGAAATCACGGAACAGGCTTAGCGTGTAGCTCTGCCTGTATTCTGTAAGGGGCCTGTGTTTTCTCCTCAAACTACCGCTTGTAAAGATATTCTTTCCTGTGTTGTCTTCACTAACACCACTCTGATTTATAATCAGCCCAAAACTGTGGGCTTCGTTAGCACAAATTAGTAACCTATATAATATCTATATATAACTAACTGGCTGTGAATGGAATACGTCAGTGTGCTCAATAAAATAAGTCAAAAAAGGCGCAAAGATGCAGCACTGAAAAAAGATTTAAAAGAACTATTTGATAAATCTTGATGTATCAGTTTATCTGGCCGACAGTTGTTCCTAAAACTATGTTTGGGAAGTTAGTAAAGGGCGCAGTCTCTACTACTAGATGTTACTTTAACGTAGCCATGCTGCTGTTCATTTTCACACTTAGGCACACAATGCGTTCATCAAAATTGAATGATACCAATTAAAATTAGATGCTGCTCTGGGGAAGAAGACGTCATGTCCTGTGACCTTGGTGAGAAAACACGACCGGGCTCCTGTTGGACAATGCAGCCCACGTGTCTCAGGCTCTTACAGAAAAGATGTTTCCCCCGGAGTCCCCCGCACTAGCTCTGAGAGCAGACTGCTGGCCAGTGTGTGTGTGTGTGTGTGTGTGTGTGCGTGCGCGCGAAACAGAGAGGGAAAGACAGGGAGAAAAACCGACATTCTGTATGCAATTCTACTGTCTTTACATGCTTGTTTTATGTCTGTTTCACATAGTGGAAAAAGATAGAGACACACACTGAGTGTACGTTAATAAAATATAATATTAATACGATGAGATGGAGTGACATTGAATTGTAAAATGAGCAGCACAAGAACAAGTACTATTCACTGCAATACATAGAGTCTAGAAGGAAATAGTTGATTGGTTTGATCTCAGATTTAATTAAAGTAATGTATAGGAAAAGAAAAAACGTCCCTCATACACATTCATCTTGCTTTAACGCAGTCACGATGTAATGAAGTCAACGTGCTGTTCGTGTTTTTATTGACTCCCTGCTGCATTTACACCACCTGAATCATGGGGCTGTTCAAAATACAGTAAAAGAAAAGCAACTCTGCGAGATCAAACTGCTGCAAGAGTTGAATTAATAAAAATCATTAGCAAGCATGTGAGGAATTCTTTCGAAGCATTAGAGTGTAAACAAAGCTTGAGCCATCTCACAGGATACTCTCTGTTCAGGTGGCACAATACAGGACACAAAATGAGACGCCACAGAGCCCACACCGGGACAGATTCACTAACTGTCTCTACCCAGCAACTATCAGGCTGGCTGCAGAGGACATAAAGGCTAGTGTGACATCCCATCCCCCTTCCACGGATACAAAGAGTGACGTCTGAATACACACACTCCATTTCTGTACGGCTGCTTTTGCAATGTACAGTGAACATGCATCGTTTTTAAAAAAAAAATTGATGTTGGAAACTGTTATTTTAATAGTTGTATAAAATTATTGTCTTTCGAAGTATAGTGATGTGCAATAACTTGATCTTAAGTATTAATCATTGATAATCTATTTTTTTTTCTTTTTCTCATGGTTCTGTACACGGTTATTATTGACTTGCCTGTTGAGTTCTAAGAGGTCACACGTTTGTCACCTTTTCAATCTGACTGAGGAGGCGAGTTTGCTATTGTGCAGGCAGGGTACATGAGCAAGTGCACTGTGCCTGGGCAAATGGCAATAAAGTTTATAGTATCTCAAAAAGAGGTTTCAAGTATTAATTAATTCATTTAGTCAATGGACTACAGCTACTAAAATATACAGGAACATGTTTTTAGGAGTACGTATATATTCAGGTTCGAGAGAAGCATAAAGTACCGGTACTGAACAAAATGCATGTTTTGTTATATGGTAAATAGTGGTCTTTGAATGGGGGCATGATCGTCTTTGTGCTTGTGATTGCATGTTTGTACGGCTATGCCTGCCTGTCTCACTGCTTACAAAAGCACATGGGTGTGAATTAATGAGTATGAGCAGGGCTGCTTGGTCTGTGATGAAGTATTCTGTGTCCTGCAGCCTGGTCTGGCAAAGCTCACCTGGACTCTGAGTCCTGCTGTCAGCTTCCATCTCCCTCCCCAACACTGCCCCCAGCCCACAGAGCAGACACTCTCTAACCTTTGAAACATCCGCAGTGGGCTGCCTGATTCCCTGTGACACGCCATGCTCACTCGTTCACAGCATTAGCATAGCAGAGCAAACACCTTCTGTTTGCCTAGCATGCACAGACAAGCAGGGGATATCTGGTCTCTGTTTCCCTCACTGAACTCAGGCTGGATGATGTTTGGTGAAGAACAAAAGACAAAATACCACATAACACTAAGCATCACTGTACTGCTTTATAATACTTGCAGCACTGAAATGACATAATTTTTTTAGGGGCAGACTTTCATGCACTGAAAATTAGACTTTTGTAAATGAACTATTTTGTAGTTTGACAGAGACAAATTAAATATCCCAATAATAATGTCTCTCTCCAAAATAGATTAAAATAATGATATGTTTCTTATTTAGCATCTCGTATATTCCCAGGGAAGACCCCAACACCAATATGTTTCCATTACATGCTGCCACTTAGTCAACTACTTCCATGTCTCCATCTTCAGGTGATGCTGCTTCAGACTAAGAGCATAGAGGTGTTAAGTGGGTTAAGGACTGGGAGGATTACCTGGGCCTAAACTGCTGCCAGCCTCTCTCACTGACTCACTTAGTCAGCTCCGGCATTTGGCAACTCTAAAGCACATCCAGTCTAAGCTCAGAGAAGGGAAAAAGGCAAAAAAGTAAAGGAGAGGTGGGAAAGATGGGAAGAGAATTAGTTCTCTAACCCGGGACTTCACAGGACTATGGATTTAGAGAGCAGCATTCTCAGAGACTGGGTAAAGCCAAAAAGATGACACAGGAGATTGTAAACTGCGCAGCCAACTGACTCCCCTCCTCCACCACATCCAATTCTTAGTATCTGTCTCAGTTTCCCTCCTCCTCATAAAGCTGCTTCAAGCCACTCACTCAAATGCAAAAAGAGTCACGGTAGAGGTGTTGCTTTTGATAAGCACCTCTGACTGGCATGCAGGGCCACCACAAGGTCACTGAGCTCTACTCCAACCAAGAGAGAGGAGCAGCCTGCGCTGGGAACACATCAATTACTACAGGCAACAAAGGATGAACTTTAACAACACAATAACCTGCTCAGTCTGGGCACTGAGAGGGCGACGGAGATGCTGTTCAGATAAGTGTTTCAATACTGAACTGTAAGAAGAGAAAAAGACAAATGGAGGCGGGGGAGGGGGCCACATGTTTTCCTTCTGAACCCGGAGCAGCATCCAGAAAGTGGGCTTGGCAACGATCCTTGTGTCCCTTGGCGTTAGTACTGCAGTCACATTACATTTCCTCTCTGTGCCGGATCGCTGTGTGCCCGGCCGACGCTCCCGTCCAGGACATGTCGTGTCCACTTTAGACATTAGACTCTCTGACTCGAGCTAATCCAACAGCTAACAAACTGGAGCAGACTGCTGAGTATAGAATTGAGTAAATAATTCAGGTTGTCTATGAAAGAAGGATTTACAGCACGTGAGTTTGCTGAGATGTGGATGAGCACATTCTGTATTCTGTGTTTTTGATATTAACGCTCTTTAATACACAGACATCTGCACATTATTCACATGCCCATCTTTCACACGTCCAAAACTTTCCCCCATGACGCACACCCCTTTGTTCCTACACTTATTGCTCAGAGCTTTCGACTTCCTGCTTACAGATACTGACAGACACACTGAGATCCACATGTGCCACATACTCCCTGTGCTGATCCTGCACCAATTAATTTCATGAATGACTAACTCGTGTTTGGTAACAAACTCCCAGTGGCTCGAGGCTTACCTCACTAGCCCCCACCCATACACCCCCAGAGGAGTGGCTCTGCCAAAAATAATCACAGGATAATGGAGTCAAAAGTCAAAAAGTCTTGCCTATAATGTACAAAGAGGGAGAACATTATAATAATAATTATTATTAATAATTATATATTAAAGCGAGCAAGTCAGATTCTGTTCACAAACACAGAAAATGGCTTTTTATAATGACTTTTACAGTATTGATGTGTTTTTCCTATGATTACAAAGGTCAGATGCATGAGTGTCCAAGCTGTCACACAAACTGTGCCACTACCAGGATGCGTGTGCTGGAAACGAGTCTTACAAGCTCACTGAAACTCGCTCCACATCTGAGTCCTGCCTTGCTGAGGAGTGTCCTAAGGAGGGAACATTTTGGACAACATTTGAGAGAACATGGCCGTAGAGAGAGCTAGGGCCATGTTCTCTCAAATGTTGATTAGTTTTGGCATGTGCAGAGATAGATTGCCTGCCATCTTTTCATTATTTCTCTGGAACCCCCTGGAGAGAGGGCATGGAGATGGACTTGAGCAGGCAAAGCATAATTAAACTTCCACAGGCAGGTCGCGTGCTGTTAAACGCTTTGCCACCATTTCTCATTACGTAACAGTGTAGTCCAAATGATACGCTGTCACTGTGCAAATTAATTGGTATTTTGTGAGGGCAGTATGGCAGCATTGTCTCCTACATGTGTCACAGGCTCTGGGACCATGAGAGGGCTATGGGGGGGCTATTTTTTGATCCTGATTAAAGACATAACATGAGTTAAGTGCATAACAACTCTGGGTTATCACACAGGTCTAAACCATTTTTGCCGTGTGTAATTCATCAGCTTTCCCACCTATTCGTATGTATATTTCTTAACTACAGCAACCGCTGTTTCTTAATTTGAGTTTGCCCTACATTTAAAAGGCAGCTCGTGATGTGAATTAAAAGTCCTGCATAAACCATGAAGCAGAACTCTAAGTGAGGTGACAAGCACTGCACAGCGTCCCATTTCAGGCACATGGCGAGCTAATATCGGAGCCAGAATGGCTCTGCTGTTGTCTCACAAATCAAAATTCAAACCCAGGTCGACCTTTTAAGGTACTAAGGGATAGCGTCATTAATATTAAAACTGAGAAGAGTGTGTGTGAATTTCTGGTGCAGAAGCAGCTTGTCTTACCTCCAAAGTAGGAGCCATCTGAAAGCTTGGTCTCTTTGTTTCCTTTGGTTAGTACGCTGACGACCCCGTGTTGTATGAAGTACATTTTCTTGCCGATCGTGCCCTCCCTGATGATGTAATCCCCTGGCTGGAACACCTCAAACTTTAGCTTGGTGAGCATGGACGTGACAAAGTTGGGGTCAGCGTTCGCAAATAGAGGCATGGACGCCACCAGCTTTCGACAGTTAAAGTTGATGATTTCCTGTTTGAGCACACAGATAAAAGATTGAATTCAGCAGTTAGTACAAACGGCACAAAAAGGGGAAAAAGCTGTGTAGACATTCGTTGCCGCTTTTTGTCGGAGGTCCTCACAGATTTACTCTTGTTTGCATTTTGCCTTGAGAAAAAAAAATCTTTTTTTCCCCGCTCTGTGCTCGTGTAAGGGTAAAATGTCAGTGAATGTGAACTGAACTGAGAGAAATGTCAAGCAATACACAGGTTTTTGAATGCAACACAGCCGCATGTGCAGTGAATTCAAGCTCAGACTGGAATGCTCATCCCACCTCTCGGAGCGGCTCATTCAGCTCTCCTAGGATGCTCTCCTCATCAAACATCTTGCCCTGGTAACGGTGCTCATAGTAGTCATGGATTCTCTGCCTCATATCTGCTGGCAGCTTGTGGAAGGACATGTATTGCTCCACCTGTTTGTACTGCAGGGACACAGAAACACAGAACAATTAGGTTACTCAAATGCCATAGTGCATTGATATACAGCCACAGGGAAAAGCACTGTGGTCAAACACAAAAGGGACTTACGACGGACACATACAGGCCATCATGCTCTTGCAGTTTTACACTTTTGCAGTTTTTGACTGTATCTTACAGTCACTTTGTCAACCAATGCTGCATTGTTGCAATCTGTTCTGCCAGAGAAGCAGTTTCAAATTGACATCAATGTGTGTGTGTGTGTGTGTGTGTCAGTTCAATTTTAAGATAAGATAAGATAAGATAATCCTTTATTAGTCCCACAACTGGGAAATTTCAATTGTTGTGGCAGAAAGTGGACAGTACAAGATGAAAAGCAGCAAAAAAACAAAACCAATAGAATAAAAAAAGAAAAACACAGCATTGCAGTAAAGTAGCTTTGAAAGATTGCACTTAGGAGATATTTCACTATTGACTATTATTAACGATTGATAAGCCACTGTTGTGCATTGGATGTGTATGTGCATCAGTCTGTGTGTGCGTGTGGTCAGCTGCAGGGTCTTTGTTGTACAGTCTGATAGCAGCTGGAAGCAAAGACCTTCTGAGTCTCTCCTTCCCACAACGTGGGTGTAGTAATCTACCACTGAAGGAGCTGCTCAGTGCTGCCAGAGTCTCATGCATGGGCTGGGAGATGTTATCCTACAACTCCTGTTCTCCTGTTAGCCAAAACCTCCACTGGGTCCAGAGGGCATCCTACAACAGAACTGGCCTTCTGGATCAGCCTGTTCAGTCCCTTTCTGTCCCCAGCAGAGATGCTGCTGCCCCAGCAGACCACAGAGTCATAAACAGCCCTCAGGAGCGACCCTTGCTCTCTAAACGACCTGAGTCTCTGCAGTAGGTGTAATTGTAAAGCTCACACAAACAGTGTAGCCTTCAGAACAGCTTTCTTATAACAGCCTGGACATGAATTTGTTTATATTTATATGTTATATCTAGATATGTTTATTTATTTATGGAATGTAGGAAATGACACATACAGGCCCCGAAACACTTATGTTGTTTGTTAAACATTTGTAGATGTAGATTAAAGCACTAGAGATAAAAGCACTTTTGGAATATTAACAGGTCAACTCATCAACCCCTGTCACTAAAAGAAGAAGAAAGGTGGACTCTTTGATCACCATTTCTACGCTGCCAACAGCCTTGACTGACCTCTGATGCCCACGTCTTTGTTATCTGACTCTACTACTCTACTACTCAGTCACCAAAGAGGAAGGAAATCAGCAAAAGACCAACCTTAAATCTAGCACAGTAAAGAAACACAGCTGTGTCATGCAAGTCAGATTGTTTTTTTGTTTTCTTTGTGAGAGCAGAAGAGCTGTCAAAGCTGTCAGGCTTCCTGAAAATCACGAGATGTGAGAGAAACACACACTAGGGGTAAAAACATTAAAACAATTCTAAAATTAGAGCGGTCCCAGAAGAGGGTCTGGTTCAGCTTCTGCGATTAACATCTTCTGACCCACAGCCTTGCCATCTTTCTCATCCCACTTCCTCATTCCCAAATGCAGTTAGTGTGTCTAACAAAAAGAGACTGCTTGTATGAAATACTTAATGTATCAGTTCATCTCTTGTGTGACAATTTAAAAGTGTCTGCTTTGTGTAAAGTGACCTGGAAAATGAAATATCCTTGCACAAACAAGAATAAGATGTGGAAAGAGGCTTTTAGATATCCAGTCTCAGAGCATGTGTGGGGAGATGGATGAGTTCTGTCATGGGGTAAAGGTTTCTGTCTTTATCCCCAAAAATCCCTTTGGCATAAAATTGAGCATTTACTCATCTGATGATGAAACAGCATCATTCCACAGGGAAGAACATTTGCTCCCGTCCTCCAAGAGACAGAAAGCTCTAGAAAACAATCCCAGATGTTTCCAGCTGCGGTCCCTTTGGCTGCTGCAGCAAAGATGACTTGTCTGTGTGTGATGCCATGGAGAAGATGACAGGTGTAACCCACATTCTGCATCTTGTCTAATGTCTTTATGTCTCCAGCATTAGACATGCCACAGCAGGGTGCTCTGTTTCAAAGATATGGATTATCATCTCCTTCAGAATGTCTCCCAGGTTTTTAACAACGACTGTCTACATTTAATATGCATATTCATCTCTGGCTTTGTGCTGTGTTACGATTTAAGCATAAAAGGGCATTGGTGAAGTGAACAAACACAAGATGATGCTCTATTGCCTTTATAGTGTGACGGATACAACTGTACTGAATACAATGGCTCATTAAAAGACATTTCATATTTACTATTCAGGCCTCAGAGGAGGAGCTGACAGGGATGTAAAGACACCAACTATGACGGCGCGCTCATGATGCTGTGATGGGCTGATAACACCCTCTGAGAAAGGAAATGATCTTATTGTTGCACAGCTGCCATCACATTGCCACCAGAAAGAGTCGAGCTCTCCTGCTCTCCTTGACTAAATCTAATCAGAGTAAGCATCAAGGAGTTCATCCTCTGACCTTCAGGCTTCCACTGCTGTGGGAGGGGAGTTTGGAATTTCAGAGCAGCAGGTGAAAACCACATGATTCATCTTTCCTCTGCTTATTTCTCTGATGAGAAGATTAATACTGCTTTCATATTGATATGGAAACAAATCCACAATCCACTACCATCATCCAATGCTTAGACAACAGACACTCTAATCAGTCAGGTCTGGCAGCATCACAGTGATGACAAGTCGATAGTCACATAACCTCCACCACAGAATTGTATTTTACACTAACAAATGATATAATGTGAATGATGTGTGGTCTCTAGAAATGCTTAGTGTGGCTTTGCATTTCCAGATGTTAAGCTGCTGGCTTTAGATTAGTATTCACTAAGAAAATGGTATCAACTCCCAGCATTAAGTTGTAGCTGGGATTAGCTTAAAGATTTTTATGATTTTTAAGTTTTGCAGCACAATAGATGCTGCAGTTTTGTTCTAAATTGCATAACTGATAGTACGGAGAAGTGTTGCTAACTTGTGACCTATCGAGGGAGAACTTAGTTTTTCTATATGGTTCCTCTATTTCTGTATAAACGTTAAGTACCTTCCTCATATTTTACTGGCCTCTTCAGCACATTACAGTACTTCAGAGTTTAGTTTTTGTGTGTGGGTGAGTCTATAAGCTTCCAGCAATGGCAATATTAAACAGTAGCATACTTTGCTTACTGAGAACTGCATATTCATGCTATTTCATTTCATTTCACAAATCCCTTCGCACTCTTTTCAGTTTTGACGTTTCGCCACATGGCCATTCTTTGGTGCATTTCCCATTCACACTTTTCTTTTTCTTTATGTCCCTTTTTCTCTTTCCTCGTGCTTTTTTCAGTTCCCTTCTCTCTGGAGCAGTTCTCCAAAGAGGTATTTTCAAAATAAAATAAATAATATAGGTCAAATAAAATATGAATAATTCATTTCCCAATAGAAATGTCAGCCACTTAATTCTACCTTCTAAATATTTATTTTTTCTCTCCTTATCCTCAACCTTGAGATAGCATGGTCTAAATTCACATACCTTATACTGATTCCAATACTCGTGGATAAGATCAACTAACACTTTTATGCACATGCAGATTTTTAGCCATGTTAACAGCATGGTCCCGCCCCTCAGTCCAGACTAATAGTCTCAACATCAAATTTGAAATTTCAAACGTTTTGTATAGACTTTTATCTAGATCAAATAAGGTTATATTCAATGTTTTGACAGCTGCCTGACATTTTCCTAAGAAATTCGTTACTAGTGTTAATTAGCAAATAAGAGAATGCTAACATGCCAAACTAAAATGATTAACGATGGTAAACTTTATACCTGTATACCATCACTGTTTAACATTAAATTATGAGTAAGTACTGTCTACCAGAACTGCTGCATAGTGGTAGACTTCTTTTTTGATTTTATTATATGGCGTTTATAGGCACTATGTAATATGGCAGAAATGTTATATGTTATTCAGTGGTTTTAAGTAGGTCATAGTTAAAATTGACTGGTTAATGGTCAATAAGATTCATTTTGGCGGCTTAAATAAAGGTGATTTCCATGCTCTCTACAACAAACATGTGTATGAATCATCATCCTAACAGGAACCTTTGTAAACACCGCAGAAAGCCTACATTGGTTGTGACATTAAATGTATTCTGTATATATATTTGGTTTGGGCTACACAGGCACACAGTCGGTATTTACCTCTGGGCCATGTCAACAGCCTTTGATTCAGCAGTAAAAAGCTAGCAGACAAAAAAGAAAAAGGAATATAACAGGCTTTAGATTAATGCCTTCAGTCAGGTTCTGACTAATGAGCATCATTCTTACTGTGAGGCAGATTAAGAAACAAGCTCCCTAAATTGTTGACATCTGTATCCTAGGGTTAGTTGTAGGATGAAATCATAACTTAACCTCCACAAATGATCAACAGGTTTCTGCTAATGTTGGATGAAACCTATATATATATATATATATATAGTTTTTTTAGGGATATTTCAATGCCTTCACAAAGATTGCCAAATAAATAAGGTCAACAAAAAACTCCTTCTCCCTGCTAGAAAGAAAGGGACAGCTCTATTACATACTAACATACTTTCACTCTGATGACTGTTTACTGTAAGATCTTGATTTTAAAATCGAAATTGGGGAACAAAAGACCTCTAGAGGCCCTTCACCCACAAATAATCAGCTTTGGGCCTCTTATTAACTATTCTCCAAAGAGCCATGTTTAATTGCCAAGTGTTAATTAGAGATTTAAAGGGGAGGAGCTGCACTTCCTTTTAAAGCCATTAGGGACTGGCATGTCACAACACACTACTCATACGGGTCCCCTCCGGGTCCGCCTGATTTCCTCACAAAATACCAATAATAAATTGAGGATCATTCAGTTATTCTATTGCATATGAACAAGTGTAAAAGCAACCAAAGTGGATAACACAGGGATCACCAGTCACAGACAAATGCATGTGATTATCTCTTGTGTTGTGCGTCTCCATGATCTCTGGGCGCTCTATTAGTTTTTGCACTAGAGAACCACAGTGACAGAGAGGCTATAGTGGTCACATGAGTAGCCATCTTGTGCCCCCAGTTTAAAAAGGTGTAATTTTCTTTTCAGGTTTTCAACATGTCTGAGAAAATGGGGGATCTTTAGTTTGGCAGATTCCCATTTCAGCACAAAAAACCTTTGGACCGTGTGCTACAGAGGTTAGTGTCAGTGTGGGTGCGAGAGACCCCATTAGGGAAGAATACTATTCATTTATGCTGCAGCATCTAATTATTGAGTCAAGTGCAGTGTGAAACAACAAATGTCACATGATTTCAGATCTTTTAACAGTAGTAATATACTAACAGCTCTGATTACTATCATTGTACACTGGACATTGTTTTTACTACAAGTTGCTATTTTGGGATCGGGGGATTTCTTTCAGAATTTTCACATCTTTGCACTGAATGATTCGTCTTATAAAATGAATCAAAAATAAATAAAAAGCAATACTATTACCAATATAAACTAGTTTGTTTATCTAAACTCAGCTCAACCAAACTGCTAATAACTGAAATAACACAATGAATCACTATTTATTTTACATTTCTATAATTGATCAGAATTTGAAATGTAAATATTTTCAAAAAATATCTCATGACCAGAACATCCATTAGATAGCACTTCTGGCATGTAGGAGTCACTGAACATAAAAGACAGCGCTGAGTTAAAGTCAAATCCAAATCCAGCTCCAACCTGTCTCTTTTCCATTCCTAGTGTCTGCAGTCCTATACATGCGCAACAAACTGAGTCGCAAGCAGGCAGATAATCCACACACTTCATCATTCCGCATCCACACACTCTATTTACACAGCCAAAGAGTGGCAACAGACATATATTTTAAGCAGAGAAAAAGAATCTAATAAAGCTATTTTTCAGCTCAGTCGGGGGCACAGATCAACCCCTAGTATTTAGTGATTGCTGGGCTCTCTCCTTTGAGCAACAGTTAACAGGCTGCCTGATTCTTATTTAAGAGCTCATTTAAGTCTGCTTGCTAGCTTCTGACAGCCCAGACATTAATCACATGGGGCCACATTGTAATAGAAGTCTATTCAGAAAAGATTATACCCGGGCTTTCTAATGATAATTTTCACCGTCTCTGAGAACGGAGACCTCCTTTCCTCATTCCTGTGTGTACACGTCTCAGATTCCTTCATAGAGTGCCTTTCTTCCTCATAGTCCCTCAGAGGAGTTTTGCTGATTTGTTTTCCCATCTAAATTCAACTGTTACCTGGACCTCTGCAAGCCAAATGGACAGATGGCCTCTCGTCTTTGGCCATACAGCCACGTGTGTGAGGGCCCCATGTTCTACTTTTTACAGCTCATTTACAGTGGATGAACTGTGTCACATCAAAGCCAGCACGGGGCAGTAAAATGTGGCATTTGCGCTGCTGGGTTCAAGACAGATCTACATAAGTAGTAATTTCACTAACTAAACAGTCATCAATATCTACTCAGTCCTGCTGTGAAAGTAGTGGGAGGTACTTGGTGTTGTCTCTGTCAATGCTATGCACAGCACAACAACACCTACTCTACCGTGGCATGCATCCTTGTCTTCTGTGGGTGGCTGTGGCTCAGGAGGTAGAGCAGTCGCCTGCCAATCGGAAGATCTGTGGTTCGATTCCCCACCTCCTCCACGCATACGTCAAAGCGTCCTTGTGCAAGACACACTAAATCTGCCACTGGAGTATAAGTGTGTGTGTGTGTAAATGAGAATCAGTGTAAAACACTTTTAATACCAGTCTAGATAGAAAAGTGTTAAATAAGTGCAGACTATTCACATCACCATTTAGAATTTGTAATTTTTCTGCAATTAGAAAAATCCCCAAAACACATGATTTACGTGACGCCGATAATGACGCCGACGCAGATAATCAAGCTACAATATGTGCTTCTTCACAGACTGCTGGTTTATGCAAATGTTGAGGTTTTGTAGTCTTGCTGTCAGCATCTTTGGAAAATCAGCATGGACACACTTGGCGCTCAAACACAGAAACGACAAACTGCAAACTACAGAGATACATGTCAGCTTGCCAACAGGCACCAGAAAAAAAGACATTTGTGGTATTTCCAACACTTACAAATGAGTCAAATTGTCTATTTTTTTATATTTCAGAGTCTGTAATCTCAACATCAGCTATGCACGTGTTGAGTGAGCACACTAAATTAAATATTAACAAGAGTGTCTCTGATTGCTGTGATTTTATTTAGAAGCCAACATAGCGGCACCAGTGAGGCAAAGATAAAACTACATTTTGTGGCACAGTTGTGGGTAAACACATTTATGAGAGATAAAGGCAAACTCACCACATAAAGCACATTTTTAGTATCAAACAAAACAGGCTGACACACAAAATCTGGCCTCGTCATCTAAAACACTGCAAAAGGCTGTTAAATGACTGAAACATCTCTGAAGAGTGAGTATGTGACATTTTAGTCACCGCCATCCAGCACAAGCAGAATTTTCTAATTTTCTGCAGTACTTAAACATGAACAAAGTAATATAGTAATCTGATTAATTTATGTTGTCAGAGCTAATAGCAATAACCGTCAGTAGTATGCAATACCAAAGCTAACAGTAAAATGCATGTATACTAATTCTAAAGTGTTCAGAAACAAACACTATAATTTAAATGGTCCAAATAGATTAAACCAAGACCAATGACGTCTATAAAAAATAAATAACACTTAAACTCAATTGCCCCCTATTCGGATTACAGTAAACAGACGGTGTATGTGATGTATGTTGACAGATTACCCTGTTGTTGTTGTTGAGGCAGTGGTGGCTGAGCACTTTTCTGTCCAGGCTGGGTCCCTACAACAAGAACAGGGGTCCTTTCCATACTCGTCTGAAAACAGCCACCAGTCTACTCAGAGGAATTCAAGGGACTGACTAATGGGTTGTTTTGGATTGACAGATGCAACTGTTACACAGCTGATGCAATGGTTAATGACAAAATGCCTAATAATGCTAAACAGAAAGGAGGAACAGGTATAGCACTTTGTAGTACAAATGACTACTATCTGGCTCCCATAGCCAAATGAGAATGTCAGTGTGTCAGTGTGCACCCAGAGAGGTTCTTATCACTGAGGCATATGGAAAGATAAATGAGAGAATCCTCACTCACTAAAAATTAATTACAGTCTGCAGTAATAGCCTTTCTGCAGGCAGGCACCATGGATAGATGTGCAAGCACAGGGTAGCCTTCTCAGTTGGCTTAGGGATTCTTAAGTTGCCATAGGGGGTGATCCCAGAAACAGCAGCAAATGGCTTTGGTAGCACATGGTGAGCAGTGCGGAGACAGGCTGAGACAGGCCAGCTGTTCGGCCTACTTGTAGGTCTGGTAGCTCAATGGGTTAGGCGTCAGACTGGGAAGTAGGAGGTCGCAGGTTAGAATCCCGTCTGACTCCTAATCCATCCTCTACTAGGTGTGTCCCTGAGCCAGACACACAGCGCTAGCTCCCTGTAAGTCGCTTTGGATAAAAGCGTCTGCCAAGCAAAGTAAAGTAAAGTAAGTAAAGTTGTATATAGTACTTTGTGGCCTGGTAGCTCAATGGGTTAGGCGTCAGAGTGGCATGCAGAAAGTCGCAGGTTTGAAACCCCGTCTGACTCCTAATCCATCCCCTACCAGGTGTGTCCCTGTGCCAGATACACAACGCTAGCTCCTTGTAAGTCATTTTAAATAAATAAAAGTGCACTAAAGAAACAGCCGATGAACGATAAGTCGGGAGTTGGTTCGCCTCCCTTTCAATAAATAGTTACTCTGGTCAGCTTGAGTAATGATGAACCTGATTGCATGTTTTCCTTTTTGCACTTTTCACCTTTTAGCTTGTTAAAAGTCTGGTGGAAAACTAGTTTCTCTGTTACTCACCCATAGATTTGTAAGTTGGTAATTTATCCAGTGCACACACAGCTATTACGTCAGCTAATCTGTTCCCTCTGTTTGTCTGCCTGTTTCTTTTTCTCTGCCCTCTTAACTCCCCCTTTCATTCGGGCGGGGTCTCGTGAGCCTCTGCTTCCATTCCCTAGATGTCATCCTTTTCCATCTCCTATTTGCTACAGACAGTGGGCAATGTGGCAGCTTTGCAGCTCAGCTCATTATCGCCCATGCTGGCTCCACAGAGGGCATGGCACTGGTGAACACGTCTCAGCCTTCACAGCCAGCTGTCAGGGCTTTCCTTTCCCTGAACTAGGGAGGTAGAGGTTTCTAGCTCTCTGCATCAAGGCAAAAACCCAACCGGACAAAAATGAGAAGTTGTCGGAACAGAGTGAGATGAAAGACAATAAAGGCAAAACTGTTGGTGCCTGATGTTGTGCACCAAAATGAATTTTCCCTGGAGGCATAACTAAAATCTGAACAGACAAGAAAGTTCTTAAGCCAAAAAACATCAGACGTTGCCTGAGAATTAAAGTACCATATTTTCAAGTATAAGAGTAATGCAGCCAGTCGGTACAATTCAAACAGGAATTGCTAATAACTTACTGCATACTTCTCGATGTTTCTCAAGCAAGAACAAGTTTAAAATTTGAACAAATAAAAGCTAAACAAACAATACTTCATTCCACTTCTCTACGTGTTTAGTGGCTGCACAACACAATCACTAGCAACATGCCGTCTTGACTCACCTTCTCCTGGTACTGTCGCCGAGATGAGTCTAGAGATTGGATTAACGCCGTGGCGTGGCCCACAAACATAGCGTAGCAGGTAGCGCCCACAATCATGCTGAGGATGGTCAGCCACACGTCTGTCATGCCCACTGGGGGGTACATGCCATACCCAATACACAGCATGTGGCTCATAGCTTTGAAAAGTGCGTAGGAGTACTGCTGTCCCCATGTGTCATTCTGGATGAAACAGAGGAGACGGGGTTAGTTAGGGTGAGCACATTAGAACATTTCATCCCTCTATCTTGCTCAAGCTCTCTCTCATAAGGGTACTCACGGCACATTAAAGGTCAATGAGCACTCTGACAGCTCACACACATACATGCACACATCCAATTACAGAAGACAAACCTAATGGCAGATGTCCACCTCAGACTGTCTTAGTTCAATACAGAGCAGCTGGCAGGATAAAACATACTTTTCAATATGCAAACATTTGGAGCAAGCAGACATTTGGGCGGGAGCCGAAAACAGAGCCTTGAGAATGAGTGGATGGAGTGTGAGACACTAGAGGCTTGCATGACATAAAGTAGGTCAGCTATTCAGACAAATATGATTTCTCTGTGAGTTGTCTCATTTGTAGATAAATTAACCATTTTTTTTCTTTTAGATCCTGGTGGTAGTTCATGGCAAATCAATATCAACTCTCTCCTGAGGGCGGCATGTTCAAATTGCTTTCAAACTCATTTCCACGGCGAAAAAGCCAAGAGAGATGGCAATTTTATTAGTGCCCTCCTAAAAAAGGTAGGAAGCGATGACCCAGCAGAATGATGGAACAGCTACAGTAAAAGAAGACAAGATGTGGCTTCTAATGATTCTAATCAGGGCCAAAGCCACAGTGAGAGAGTCCATCAATACGAACAACCTCTTTGCCTTCCAGGTAATGTGAGCAAAACACGAGGAGCCTTTCATCACAGAGGTACCTGCCCCTGAGGACTGAATTAATTCAGAGAGATAAATTTGTTATTCTGTCACACTGAGAGCCATTCTTCTATGTAATGCAATTAATTAGACATTGTTTACTGTGCGAAACAAAATAAACTCTATTTTGATGTTAAGGAGAAGCTCTGTCCCTCACAGAGGATTTTGTACTGTGAGTTTTCCTGCTCACACGTCAGGGTTGCGACTGTTTTGGGTGCAGCGGTGTGAAGAGCAGTGGAAGTTACAGAAACACAACTCTGAGCTGTAACAACATCAGAAGTAGCTAAATATAACCTAGTCAGAAGCGCATCTTGTGACAAGGCATTTGCCATGTGAGCCTACTGTATGTTTCCAGAGTTGCTGTAAAGAAACATTTAAGAATATGCGAAGATATTTGGGGCCTGAATCTTTGTGCTTTAATGGAAATAGTAAATGCACAAGTTGTTCCTAAGAAGATAGAAGATGACATTTCTCTTCCAATGTGGCTCCTAAATACGGAAAACTATTTAAATCTGCTTTATTTTGTTGGTGCTTTGTGTATCACAAAGTATCATTTCTGTGAGGATTAGGTTCAAACATGTGTTTTACAATAAAACAAAGAGATAAGTAAAGCAATCATAATGTTGTTTTCACTACTGCACAATAAGACATCAAATCCAATCTTAATCCGTGTATACTGTGCTGCCCCATAATAACACACCCCAGTTTTTATTCTGTTGCCTGACAGCTCTGTGTAATGTAACTTAACATAATCCCTTTGCAACTTGGCAGTATGCATAGCTAACCGGTAGTAATATGCATCTTCTTCTCATGCTGTCAGACAGACCAGAATTACGAAACAGGAAGAGGAAAAGGTCTGCATGTTACCATATGCAGCCATAAACTGGCACAGAAATGTGTACAGATATGTATAGGCTCCGTGTTAATACACGCAGTATTAATCCAGATAAATAAAAGACGAAGAGGTCAGTTAAAGAGGTTGTTTACTAGTAGTTCCCAACTACTAATACTGCTTATCTGAGTACAGAATACCAGCTAAACCTGTAAATCTGTGAAACAACATCGTGTGGGACGGTGGTTTGCAACATCTGTCATTTCTTATTATTAAACATAAGAGAGGCAGATTCTGTGAAACAAGTAAGCATGTCAGAGGGGCAGTCAGGCATGATGAACCAAATAAAATCATACCTTGAGCGATGTAACTACTCATGTGGCATCTGTTCTGGCACGGAGAGCCAGGCCTACTTTTGTAGAACTAAAAGTTAGCTTGTTTCAGTGTGTTGCTCTGTTGTCTGTCATCTCTTTGCTTACAACTGCAACATTTTGTTAGTGACTTGAATAACAACTACATATAGTCATTTTTTTTTTGTATTCTGAGAATTCAATTTGGGTTTTGAATAATATGCAACGGGCATAGTGACCGAGGGTAGACCGAAAGGTATCAATTAAGTGAAAACAACACCATTAGCCCCACCCGTTCAGGGTTAAAGACACACAGATTTTTGATATATACTGAAGAGAGGAGCCTCCTCCGACGTTTGATCAATCCCTGCCCTACTATTCTTTCAGCTGCTGGTGAACTAGAGGTGTGGCACCGTTCAGGTAAAAGAAAACTCTACAATAAGGTAGGCTTAAAAAGAGATTTAACATGGGTGCTCTCAGGAAGCAGCCAATATCCAACTGACACTGGATAAGCACTGTCTGTCCTCCTCCTCAGGAAACCAACGTTTCAAGCACAAGAGCTCCAAATAAATTAACAAATGAATAAATGCAGGCCCATGTATCAGATAGATATATGAGGGTTTAAAGCAACGGATATGTAGGGCTATAATTCCCAGGATGCTAAAGTGTTTTAGTACATTCATTACGGAGCTGACAAATGAGATAAGACAGGGTATAATCTGATTGGAACAGGCAGGATGACTTGATGCAAGAGAAGCACTTACCACCATCTTATTTTTGGATACCCAGCAGTCGGCAGGGAAGTCCTGCAGCATGGGCACCAGGAATTGAAGGCAGCCGTCCCAGTGACACAGCAGCAGCATCATACCGATCAGGTTCACTATCCTCACCATGGCGCTGGCCAGGTCATAGGTCATGTGAAAGATCTGAGGGGTGGGAGGGGAAGGAAGCAGGAAAGGCGTTAGTGTGGGATGACTCAGTAATCTGACGGTCAAATCCCTGAAATCTCTGCAGGGCACACAACCGTCCTCAAGCAGATTTTCCTCCTCCACAAGCGGAAGCCATCACTTTTTACACTGCAGACAAATGAGGGGGGTGCAGAAGTAGCTAGTTCTGAGAACAACCCACTGGGGACGGTCAACAGAGCTTTGCCTCCCCTGCTGCTGCACTGAGCTTATCGTCACTCACTCAGACAAGCACAATAATGTTATAAGGGGAGAGGTGGCTTCTGGGCTGAGAGTGTGCACAAAATGGGATTGTTAATCCCAATGATAAATATACTCATAAAGCACTCCAGGACATCTGGGCTGGTGTAGATCTTAATAGCCTCAACCATTCAAAGCCTCTTAATCCCATTGAAGACCACGGTGTGCAGTGCTAACCACTCCACTCCCTATTAAAATACACTCAGCGCCTTTTAAGGGGCTTGTGATTGAGGGGGGGGGGGGTATTCCATCCTCAATTGTTGTTTGGCAGTAGGTGAGGACGAGGAGGGGAAATAAGACAGAACTGAAAAGTTCAATCTTAGTCCATGTTCCTAAAGCACTAGGTTTGTTTATTAGGGTTAGGGTTATTTGTAGTTCTGCATTTGAAGGCATACACGTCCTGTAGTTGGTTGTGTCTGAGTGTTAAGAGTGAGGCTGGCAGGCACCAGCGATGTCTTTGTCTGGGACATCGTGGATACTGCTGCACCATCAAATCACATCAATTTAGCTCCGTCAACAGGCCAAACACAAAGCCAGGGGTATCTTCAGTAAAATGTGCCCCCGCGACGACTCTCTTAAAATGGATAGTCACATCCTCACTCACGCAACTTCAACGTGTCCCTCACCCACTCTGTCTCTTTCCTTTGCTCTGTGGGATCTTGTTGAAATTGTTTAGCCGTGGCCTCTTTTACATCACCTACACTGAATTATTCACCCAGCTGCACCTTATTGTCATCATTTCACCTCACAGCTGAGAGTCTAATGTTCGCTATTGTTTGTTTTTTAGGAACCAACATTTCTTTAAACACAATGAAAAATCATTTCTGTTATCTAATATGCAATGTTGTGCGATGTTACATCTCCTACTGGTACGGTAATGGCATTAAAGTGTTAACTTCACTCTGTGGTGAATGAATAAATCATGAGGTACCCCTTTCCATTTCCCACACTGTACCTAATATATTTTTCATTTGTGAAATCGTATTTTCAGAAGGGAAAAGGAAGTTTTATAAAAACCAAGACTGCTTATAAATGTATTAACCCTTGCTAAGTGATGTGAATTGAACTACACCAGTGCACAGTATATTGTTTACACCTCCCTTACCCTTTCTGCATAGTGCTTCAGAAATGTAGCAGATGTTTATGTTTAAGAGAAAATAAAAATGAGAAATGCTCCTGGAATAACTTTAGGTGGTAACACAAGACAGACAGAGCACAGTATAGCACCCAGAGGGTGTATAGCTCTTTAGTTACTCTTGTAAGTTAGCTTCAGAACATGCAATCTTGTTTTTTTTATTTAATAAGTTCAGAATTAGCTCAGCAAGATAAAAGCCTTTTGTGAGCATTTCATACCCAACGGTTCAAAACTCCACACAAGACCAACAGATCCACTAACACCACAGCACATCTTTGAACGAGCAAAGAATGTAGCATAGTGGGTTTTACTTAAAAAATTATTTGTACAAGTATCAAAAATCAAAGAACAAAAAAGAACACTGCTAATGTCGTAGTCATTTTTATGTCATTTTAAATTTGAGGTCTTTGAGGACAGTATACAGTAAACCTTGAAAGACCTGGATGTTTCCTGGCAGAAAAGTCTTATAAAAGACAAAATCTAGTTTCGCCTTATATTCTAGGATCCAGCCTAGAATATAAGGAAACTACAGCATAGGTTAAGATATTGCTGTCTTCGCTTTATAAAGTTTAAACATTCTTATCTGGCTCTAGCATCCCAACAATATGGAAATGGTATCTCAGTAACAAAAGGTTGTTTTCATCCAAAATATTTCGCAGCATAGGGTAATTTGTACTGGTCATATATACGTCTTCATATGAAAGATTTAACCGTCTGCTCGTTATCAGCGTATCTGTGAGGATAAATTCATTTCTGTATCACACAGGCACAGCCTGAATAATACGGTTCAATAGTAACTGTTGCTGCAAATGTGCCCTCAAAGGACCTCTGGCACTTTAGCACTGTGTTGACAAGTCTTTGACAAATATGATATATATAGTTAACGCCACACATAATTCCAGTTTGTAACCCAAACTATCATCAGATAGAGGAAGGTGATTGTTCTGTCTCTCTTCACGGCTCAAATCAGTTAAAGAACACCCATCCCAAGCAGAAAGACACTGTTGCACACACATTGGTCCTGGGATTGGTTTGGTTAGGAGGTTTCATCATCATTTTTAGGCAAAAGAGTTATGTCTCTGTCCCTTTATTTTTACTTCAGCAGCCCCCACTAGACTTGAAAATGGTTGTCTGTCTTACTGACATTCTGTAAACAGGATTGACCGTTTGCACACAGAGATGCGATGACATGTCATGTTACATGAAATGTAATGCATTGCTGACCACTTTCTTTTAATTGATAGGGACACAGAGTAAGCCTGGCACTATTATCATCTCTGTAAACCAGACAGCTTTGATGTGTGCACAGAGACACAACCCTACTGCTTCTTTCCTGGGGCGTAAGACTGCTCCATGGCTGATATTTGTAGACGCTGCCTGTTTTTTTTTTTTAATCAAGAAAATGAGTCAGGTCACATCACCTATAGTAAGTCAACAGAAATGCATTGATTTCACAGGTCAAAGTAAGAAAATGCTTTGTTCTGGTTGCTTTACATGTAATAACTGATACTACTATTAATACTTGTACGGTTGCTGCCACAAAACTGCTTCCTAACACAAGCAAAACATGTACAGCTGTACATAAGAGGGCAGCTAAACCTAAATTTACCACAAACCTTTTTTTTACTACCACTAGAAGGGTTATACCAGATCTATTCACTGTGTTTGGCAGACAAATATAACAAATACCTAAGACCCAGTTTATAGGTCAGAAACAGGTCTGCATGCTAAAATCATAAACTAATCTGCGTACCTGTGAGTGAGTGATCATGCCTAGACAGGCAGGGAGTGGGTGCAGGCAGCTGCCGTATCCTCTCAGTCAGATGGAATAAGGAGAGAGTGATCCAGGTGAGAGAACAGATGCACATGTCCCATGGTGGTGATGGGAGCTGCCCAGACACAGGCTGGTGTTGCTGCTTTCACTGCTAATGATGAAGTATTGTATGTGCTGGATAAATTTCCAGCTGGTGGTTTCAGCGGTGTGGTGAACAGGGGTCGGAATGGGAGACATGCAATGCCAGGCATGATCGATAGATAGAACACAGCAGCCGCACCATGGTGTGCCCATGCTGAGCCCTGTCCACCAAAAACACCAGGTAATCATTGGTATTTTAGCATTTGGTGTGCTAATTACACCCTCTTCGTTAGTTTGACTGAGTATGGCACTGTATGATCCTAATTTATGCACACATACCATACCTCAGTGTTACTTTTAATCATCCAACATGATGGCAGATTGTGGGACCAGGCTATGGGCAGGGGTTACAATCCTCGCTATAAATGCTTTGACCAAAATGTCATGCTCATGCACGCTGTCATGGTGGACAAAAGGACATGTGGAGAATGAGAAGTAGTCCTGGGAGTGGACCACAGGGACCAGCCTTCCATCATCTGTCTAAACAGGTCTGGAGGGCTTGGATCAGAAAAAACACTTTCTCTCTGCTTCCTACAAAGGTGCACAACTGGGTTTGTGCAGGATTACACATTTCTGTGTAATAGTTTTTTAAGCAAAACCACTGTGGGTATTCATATCACACAAGGCTCATTCAGAGTGTTGAGGACCTGTCACTGTTGTTGGCATGCCTCATTGTGCACTCAATAATGGCCCATTAAATATATTCTTCCTGCTTTTCTTATCTCTGAAAGACCAGTCCTTTGCAGAGTTAATGGGTCAGTGAATGGATGGCTGATTAGTTGAGTTACTTTACCTATTTAAATACTTTTGTATGGATTTACTGGGTAGAAATGAAAGGTGCCTTGCTCCTTCTCTGGACCCAGGGGGCAACCACATGGCTGAGTTATTTCAAAGCACCTGAGCATTTAGCTGACATGTTGTTTTGTTTCTCTCTAACTGCAGCACACATTCACTCATAACTCTTAACAATTCAAGATGCCAGTGTTATTAGAAACGGGTGTTCTGCCAATCTAAAAATATGTTTAAAAAAAGTACGCCTTATGTCATTTCACTAAATACTATTTTTCTTTCATACTCCGTGCCTCTCTCAATCGAGGCCTCAGCTCCATCTACGCTCAAACTCATCTCCATCTACGCTAAAAGGAATATTTACTGGGTCGCCTAGTTGAGACGGTTATGTTGCAGGCATCAGGCGCGGTGAGAGGAAGCCCTCAGAGCGTAGTCATTAGTGCACTGCCTCGAATCTGATTTAACAGGATGACTAATCTCATCCAAGTCACTGGTTCGTCAACAGGAGACAACTCCAATGAGGAGAATATCCGGTCAGCCTTATTTTTATCTCGATGAAAAGTGTCAAGAGGAAGCTGACAAGAGGGAGACAGGGGAGGCGCCACAACAGCAGTCTGCTCGGTGAGTGTGTGGATGTGTGATGGATATCTGCACATCTTGTTGAACATCATTATGCATGACAGGGTTATCACTGGCATATAGCCACCATCACCAAACCCTCCCTGTTTGTAAACAGCATTCTGTCAACATGGCGGTTGTAGAAACACCATATGAGTGAAAAGGAAACCAATTTATGGCAGCTGTGATAAAAATGTCTAGAATGGCAGATAATTGAATATTTTTAATTGACAATGTAATACTTAGACACACACAACATACTGTATGTTGTGTCTTTTCTACAGTAGCCACATGTATGAATCAGACATGTGCTTCTTAACCTTATGTAGATACAGAGCAAAGAAAAGTCATTTGTAAAAGCAGCCCATAGCAGCTAGAAAGTAACTCATCAATTTGTAGGCACTTTATGAACAGATTAGTATATATAACATTCATTAAAAATGAAGCTCTGCGTGGACCCACAAGCTCTTTTGTTATCGTCTGGGAGGCTCAACTGGAGCAGTTTGGGGGTCAAGCAGAAGGCTCAAGGACTCTTCAACGTTTTTCGGTTGTGTGCCAAGATGCTGAGCTTCAGGCTATTAGTGCAGTATGCTCTACTAAGGACGTGCAATTATAATTCATGTCAGCAGAAGCACATGTAGGACAATGCTACTCATGTAATCATCTGTATGTCAAAATGTGCAAAATGCAACTGACGCGTACGCTGTTATATACATAGAATACTGTGAAGGGCCAACGCCTTGTGTACACATATGTTGGTCTATGAGCTATGATCTGACTATGATCTGTCATAATGTCCTAAAATGCCGTTTTATTTTTGCTCCAGTAGCCTCAGCACTTTAACAGACTATTCGTAAGAGTTAGCTAGATGCTCCAAACCCACAGTCGCACTGTGCTAGTTGAGACAAGATTATCAAGAGAGCAGGCAAAAACAGAAAATGATCACACATTATGATGGTTCACACTGATACTGCATGTTTGAAGATCTTTAATTAGTAACATCACTGCTAGGTTCCGTGTCTAACGTGTTTTTCATGTTATAATGCTAATGCAAACAGATTTCGATGGAAAATCTGCAACGCTGTTTATAGTATAGGAACAATTTTGTCGGCTTCTGTGCTTAGCATGTGCTGTCAAGTCATGTTCTTGGACATTATGTTCTGTTAAATGGCCTGGACACTAAGAATTTCTCTATATGTCCCCAAATCTGTTTCTCATACACTCAAGTGCAAGTGAGTGTAACCATGTCTACAATTTATCTAGCAACACATTGACAGCCTTGATGGTTTGCAGTTTGCACATCGTTAAACTGACAAACACTCTTGATTGTTAGTAGATAGACTAACAGTAGATAAGTAGATATCACATTCAAGAGTAATAGTTTGTGTCTAAACTGTGATGTTAGTGATGTTTCAGTGATGCTGCAATACAGTAGATCGCCTTTTACATATGTTGTAGACCTCTGAGTGATGAGCTGTGCATGGTGCACAGAGGATACAGAGTAAGCAAAAGCTTTGCTGAATGTTTTTGAAACTTGCAGACAGCTTCTATGTGCTGCTAGCTAACATAAACCATAAATTTCCATTTTTCATATTTTAAGGGGTCCCCCAAGGCCATCATGCACAGCCTTAGAAAAAGAAAGAATACATTTGAGCTCTGTTTGTGCTTGTTTTTGTACAGTAGGAATTGCTTTTCCATCTCTTCAGGACTTTTGATAATGTTTTATTCCTTTGTCTTATCAGAAAAACTCACTGTAGCCAGCACATGGGAAAGGATTCTGCATGTTTTCCCAAATGTATCTTTCTGTGAGACATTAAACTATGCAGTGCAGTTCATGAAACCATATTCAACACTTCCCAGAAGGAATGTCCTCTGTGTGACTTCCTACTGAGGAAGAAATGAAATTCAGACAATGAACCAATTGAATTTGTGCAGGACTATTTATAGCTTGCAGATACTTGTGAAATATGGGTAAAATAAATCAACTTAGCCTTTTTGGAGGACATCGGGACATCAGATCTGCAGCTTCTGCCATGTCAGGGGGGCGCATCTCATCACTGAGCCATATTTAGAGTGGCACGCAACACTGAATATCATTTAGTCATATTCGAGGGTTTGTTTTTTTTTTAATTTGAGTGTGTTACAACATATTTATCTAATGAAACACAACACAGTAAAGTGTCATTGAGATGGCATAAGTAGAGCATAAATGTTGGAAGGAATAATGAGTCATTGCAATTCCTCTCACTGTGTAGGTAAGACTAAAATTCAGTCAGTGTGAAGTATTAATCAACATATTTAAATGCTGACAATTTATGTACATTCTGTCTGGAGTGTAGATGTCAATAGGAAAAGTCAAAAAGTCAGTCAGTGGTGAGATCTGGGCAGCAAGTTATTCTGCGGTGACAGATGACATTTCTGTGAGGTCGCATCTGGAGTACTTTGGCGCTAAGGCAAAGATGGCCTTTAACTCTGTCTGCCTAACTAGCATTCATCAGCAAACCCCTGTACGCACAGACACACACACACACGCACATAAGCCTCACAAGCATAAAACTTGTAAAAAGAGACAGGGACATTACATTCACAGAGAGTGTAATCTCCCTCTCTTTGTTGTACTGATTCCGTGGTTTTTAGATGCTTGTCCTATAATTCTTTAATGACATTCATATAAATAAATGTTCTTTGTGTTACTTCTGCAGGCTCTCCTGCTTATCCACCCTTTATTTTCATTTGTTCTTCTTCCATCATTTCCTCTACTCTCCTTCCTTTGTTTTCTATTGCGCAAGCTCACGAGTGACAGTTCACTGGCTATTCAAATGTAGACTGGCATGAACTACATGTCTCCCTGCCTTCATTTTGGGCTCAGAGGTACAGCAGCAGGAATGCACGGAGGCACAGGGTGGCAAAAGGATTCTCCCCCAGTGATTCATTTGAACTTTTCCTCTCTTTGAAATGGCATCACAGAGGCTCTGCATGATTAATGTCACCACATTTATATACACAGTTCTGCCCAAATTTCCATCAGAATTTGTTAAACCCAGAAACTTTCCTGAATGTCCATGGGCAGGTCTGGGGATATTTTATTGTGATTGGCAATCAGCTTCCTATTCAACCTTTCCAATTGGCCGTGTAATGTCATGCACTCAGGTGAACACATACCAACTGAGTAACTAATGCACAGCAATGCAGTGTTGTTAGTATGTATGTTTCCTAGCAGCTCTAATACAGGTGGAGAATTAGGGCATCAGAAAGAGCTAGAAGCTCAAACTTGAACATGTTCTTGTGACCTTGAGCTGCTCGTTATAATAAATAATCTAACACATTTTAACCAGAATCCTGATTTTGATTTGTTTTTTTTAAGTTTGTGTTAGTATAACATTTTTCTTTTGTGTAAAATTAGGGGAAATCCTCTGAGTGATGCTTGTAGGTAACAAGCTCTTGGGATGAACAGGATGAAAGATAATAAAGTATATCTTCAATATGAAATCTCACAAAAAACAATCAAATATGAAGAAAGTGACTGGTTTCTCTTCTCAAAACTCACAAAAAAAATAGAGGAGCGCTTAAATCAAACACTGGATCGTCATCACTTCTTTCTTTGAAAGCTTTGAAACTGCACCACCCTCGCCAACAAAAAAGCTTGTGGTCTGGATTTGTGCAACGATGCTACGACACCAGTGGACTGCATTCAAGAAATTATCTGTGACTGGAAAACATTGCATGACCATGCATTTTTCCTCTCCTCATCCTGAGAGTATTACCTTGTATAACCTCACAAACAACCACTGCATCCCTGGCGGGTCCACATTATTGGTGATGTGGTAGTGGTGTGTCTTCTTGTTGGCTCTGGCTGAGTGTATGATGCCTCACTTTGCACCTTTTACCTCTGAGACTAAACAACATGATCCATCCAGCAAGAACATTAGGAAGTTTTCTAATTATTGCCATAATTATAATCATGCTTGTGTTGCTGCGGTGCGTCTCGGGGCTCTGTGGTCCCACTGCTAGCTGGATGGGCACACAGAGAGAAAGTGGTAATCAACATCCTGGCTTCATCAACCTATTGGTGACTGGGGTAGAACAAAAGAGCCTTTTCACCCTGTTTAAGGTTGGATGTAATCAGAAGCAGAATCTTTTCCTATTTAATGCCTAAAGAAAACGGGAAAGTACAGAACTCTTGCAGTAGCTCACCAGGATGGAAATGCCATTCGGGCAATAATTGAATTTGGGTCTATGTGTTTTCACCATCCCTGCGTATGTCCTTTTTCTGTATGACATTGACATACAGGGAATCCAGTTTTCCAAAGACAACACAAAAAAGTCTCTATCGTACAGGGAAGTGGCAAAATTTGTTATCAGTTTGTATTATCATATGCATGAACTAAATACACTGAGGCTCCTACCTCTTCCCATTGGTGGATGTAGCGAATGAGTCTAGAGAGGCGCAAGAGTCGCAGCAGGCTGAGGATCTTGGTGAAGCGGACAATCCGCAAGGCTCGCGCTGTCTTGTAGAAATCTGAGTCAATACGAGTCTCCACAATAAGAAAGATGTAGTCCACAGGGATGGAGGAGATGAAGTCCACCACAAACCAACTCCGCAAGTACTTGATTTTAATCTGTTGTGGATCCAGGATGATCTCTGTGTTGTCCTCTTTGACGATACCTGTCCTGAAGTTAAGAACAAGGTCCATGAGGAAGAAGGTGTCAGAAACCACGTTGAACACAATCCATGGTGGCGTGTGCTCGTCCTTAAAGAAGGTGATGCCCACGGGTATGATGATGAGGTTGCCCACCATCAACAGCAGCATAGTCAAGTCCCAGTAAAACCTGGGAAAGACAAATTGAAAAAGACAGAGGGGAAGATTAATCACAGAATACTCACGTCTGAACATAATAACACTACTATTATTACTGCTCCTACTACTAATACTACTACTACCAATAATAATAATGACATTTTGTTCTACAGACTTAAGAGAACTCATTGCATATGGCACAATACATAATGTACAAGACTTTTCTCCTTCTCGAAGAAAAAAGCTGCCTTTTGATCTTTGTCAAAAAGCTGCAGTGTATATGTTTAATACAGTGTCAGTACTACATAATACAATACTACTTACATCATCATGCAAAGAATATTGAAAACAAAGATATTCATCTGTAAATATTTCCATGGTGTCATACTACAATAAACATTCTATATAAATAAATAATTTGTTTATTTGTTTACCATTATGTTCACAGTGCAACTGTCTTGCAAAAATTAAACCAATAAAATGGTTTATCTACCTTATTTAGGTAAATGTTGGATGATAGCCTATGACAACTGTCTGTAACCTCCAGCTTGACATATAAGCTTTTTGAATTTAGAAAGTAAATCACAACGGAAAGGTCACAGGGTTAACTGTTAGTTACAATGTGACCACGTCCGTCCTCCAAGCCTGATAGTTTAGCTATAAATTGCTCTCTCTGCTGGCTTGGTGCAGTAAATGAATCCACGTTGGGTGGGGTTTTCTGTTGTGTGTGTTAACTCTACATATGTAATTCACCATGAGGGAGTTCATTGTGTACTGGCTCAGTGACCTTGGGATGATTTACCAACTCATCTTTAAAGATCGTTTTTTTTGCAGCACCAGTTTCATGAGAAGGGCCAAAGGAAAAGAAAGTAAACATTTATAACCAATTTTTACAGCAAGCCAAGTAGATGACAGAAATGAATGATTGAAAAAGGAGTCTGCGACAGTCAAGCGTCAGATGAACACACTGAACAACCTGACATGGGCTCTGGCGCTAAAACTGTTATGTATACACCACTTTACTTCAACTAAACAATGTTACTGCAAACAAAGCTCAGACACTTTATTTGTTATGTGCTTGCCTTGCACTCTAAAGAGCATTTCATTCTTAGACATGCTAACATACAGTAAACACCGGCGTATATCTCAGTTTCATGTTTGTTGTGCACTCAGACCTAATTCAGTACAAGAGGACAGAAAATCTTTAAAGACAAAAATGCAAACACAGATGATGACATTTGCTCTTCATACTGTCATGTTCCCTATATTAGGTTCTAGACAACTAGATGTAGGTGTGCTTGTACTTGAAAGGGTCTGCCAGCAGCGATACAGTATCTGTGATGACTCAGCTACACATAAGAACAAGAAGAGAGGCTTTATTGTCATTGATTACATTTTACATGTTACAATAAAATTTGTCTTCTGCATTTGACCCATCCCCCCTTGGGGAGAGCAGTGAGCACCCACACGCGGCGCTCAGGATTTATTTAGGTCATAGTCCACATGAATGCTTTCTAATTCCTGCAAATTGCAGTTTTTTTAAACTTACAAAATACGGTCATTAACAGAGTTTTTTTTTTTAATTAAAAAAATGTAGAAAGAGAAACTTAAAACATGATTCTATTAGGCACCAAAAATTATGTGTGTTTTTATTTACAGTTTTGTTTGTAAGATTATAAGCCAAAACTGAACACTTGGAAACACAAATAAATTAATGCTATATTGACAAATAATGTCAATTTGCATCTCATTCAAATACTAAATTTTTTTTTTTAAGTTAAATTTTGAAATACAATTTAAATGCTCACTTAATTTAAGGAATTCTATCTCTAATTTGAACTCCTCACTGTTCTAAAAAGATCAACATTGGCTGTGAAAAAACTAATGATTCATAAGGCCCTGACGTCAACCCCATCGAACACCTTTGGGATGAATTAGAGCGCAGACTGTGAGCCAGGCCTTCCTATCCAACATCATTTCTCGACCACACAAATGCTCTCCTGAAAGAATGGTCAAATATTTCCATAAACATACATTTAGACCCTGTGAAGAGCCATCCCTGGAAAGTTTGTGTGTGCGTGTAAAATAAAGTGTCCCAATAGTTTTGGCAACATAGTGCATCTCTAAGTCAAGGACAGGATCTGATTGAATTATAGTTTGTTTGTTTTTTGCCTAAACAAGAAAGCACATCAGTGTGGAGGTCTGAAAGAGAAAAATCTAACCCCACCCTAAAACCTACACCAGCAGTTCAAATGAATGACAGACTGACAGATAAAACTCTGAAAGACATAGAAAAATACTACCACAGAGGAGCTTCTCAACATCTCTGCAAAAAGAATCATAATAGGGCTGTTCGTGACCTCTGGACGTTATTCTGACACCTACTGCTGCATATTGATAATAAGACCACTGTAAGTCAAAAAGACTCTCCGTGTGCTTATTAGGCGAATGCTTGCTTCCAACTATGAAGGCAAATGTAAAGCATACAGTATAGTACGTCCTAGAAACAATGTAGCTTGGTTTGTGTTATTTCAATAAGGTGTGTATGGGACAAATCCAACTCCAAACATTTGCTGTCCCTCTGATGTACTGATTGCTCTCCAAGTATGGGACATTTTAAAAGCTTTAAACGAAGAAATGCAATGATTCCTACATTTAGTTGATTTTTTTTTCTTTGTATAGCTTTTATTTAGATCCCTATTAAACAAAAAAGTGTATTTAAAAAATATATTCAGATTTACTCAATTAAAAATATAGAGCATTTAATAATTTAATATGTATATTACTGATGTACAGTAATATTTATATAGGAATGTCTAAAAATGATTTTCATGAAACAAACATAATTAAAAATTTAAATTAACAAAGGTATGTATGAGATGACTGTGACGTAAATAGCAGACTGTAGACTAAAGAAAACTTAATAACTGAGCTGTTGATGAAATGACGGCAGACACAGGAAATTGGAGGATAAAGGTGAAAAAAACCTTAAATTGAGGCCCAGAGAAGTGGAGAGTCACTGGGAACACTGAAAAATAGAAGCAACTCACACCTAACTTGTCATGTACTGATGAAGGATGCCCTGACACTTTACTGCCTGGAAGGAGAGAGCCACAGCCCACCCTGCTCTCTGGAGGGGTGACCAGAAACAGCAGGAACATTTTAAAATGCATCTGACTACATGGTACTTCTCTCTCCTTCTCCTTCTTCTTCCAGCCAGGCTACCTGAAGGACACTGTGAAGCCTGGGATAGACACACTCTTATCTTTCAGAGAAGCCTATATTTGATTTGAGGGGCCACAGGGGACACAACAGAGCAGCTCTGTGTAGACAGAAGATTCGGCATATATGAAGTATGTCCGTATACGTGCACTTTACGTTTATATTTCATTAGCCGTCTATGCTAGGCGAGTGGTGGCACAGCATGCAAGCATCTGTCATATCAGGTCAAAGTGGCAAACTTAACAGTGTCTTCAGATATACTGCAATACACAGACAGAATGGGAAAAAACAATGGGTGCTCCCAGACTACTCTTCCGAGAGGGCACCAGCCCTGCGCCTCACTCTGTGTGCACTGTAAATGTGTTTTGAGCTGATTAAATGATTGAAATAAATCTGTTTCACATACATTTGTGTGTAGTATGTGCACAAAGCGCATTCATTTTCAGTGTCTTTTTGACCACTGCATGCTTGCACCACATTCCCACAAATCACGTTTGTTCTCCCTAAAACTAATTTCTACATTTCAAGTTCAAAAGGACAAAATTAAACTACATAATCGACGTCCAGAGATGCTTGCAAATGAAGCATGCTTAGACTTGCAAATAGTACCTCTTCTGACTCTCCATAGGTCCTAAATGGAGAAAACCAACTTTTGATCTTCAAGACTCAATTTACAGTCCCTGAATATAACGCACTGGCATATATTTTTAATTTATTTTATGAGAATAGGTTGATGTAATTAGTACATCAACCTATTCTGTTGCACAAATAAAATCACTGTGGTGCGTTTTGAGATTTAAATCCAGAGAACATGTTATACTATGTATTAGGCTGGGATTTGGGGTCTGTGTATGACTATCAAGTCATTTTATGAATAAAATCACAAAATAAATTGTATATGCTGTTTGTGTATTTGTATGACTCCAGGAAGTTGCTTGTCAGAAACACAAAAGACTGTTAAAATTAAGTACTCAACCATTTCTGTAATCCATCTGGCAAGAGAAACCGTGCAAAAAACAGTTCCATTGTCTCTCTCTGTTATTTTCCTAACTTATTTATTGCACTGTTCTATGATCTACAGTACACTGTAACAGTTGGCACCAGATGTTATCTAGCTGTACATCACATATTCTATATATGTTAAGTTATGTTTTACAGGACAAATAATGATACAGCACGGGTAATAATAGTATTGAATTGCCTTTGAAACTCCTGCTGTAGTTGTATTTCAGCTATGAATAGTTGTAATAACACCAGTTCATCTAACTACTTCCCAACTGCAGTTAAATTCAAATTTTAACTTACAGAGCAACAACCTTATTAAGTCCATTGCTATTTCTGAATGAATAAATGAGGGGGATTGAATGAAAATGGAGCATGGAACGCTCTGGTGAGAAAAAAAAATCCCTTCGTTTTACATAAGCTACACTTAGCTACAGGGAGAGGCAATTTATGATAAAGCCTGTCACGCTTAACAGAAGAACATCTGTAACAACAAAAGCATGTGTATTTCATGTAAAAGAGCGGCCCATTGGTTTTAAATGAGCCAGTTGGCAAACACAGTAAGATTTAAGAGTCTCGGAGGAAAAAAAATCAGGTTAAAAGGGTTAATCCTATATTTGCTGTCACCTGCTCCAATGAACTGTCATAAATGCACTGTCTTTGCTAAGCACAGCCAGCAGGCACACTGCAAGCACATCACCGGCACCGGGGCTGTGCAGTTGCAGGTGGCTATATTTAGGAGAGGCATGCTGTTTTATGAAACCTAGGCTAAGAAGATTTCATTGGAGGTAGAGGCAAATCTCCATAACCTTGGGCTGAGAGAAAACAGAGATTTGCAAAACTATAGATGGATAGAGGTGGAGCAAAATCACCCGAAAGGAGTCAACTCACCTAACAATGCTAAATGTATTGAGATCAAATGAGTGAAACTTAATGTTCTTATCCTGGCTAGAACATCCATGTTATGTCGGTTCATTAACCCCAGACTAGAAGTGACTTAAACGGGGGGATACGTGTGTACTCCTGTGGTCACTGACTTGAGTAATCATATTTCTTTTACCCCAGCACAGTAAGAACGTATAGCTGGACACTGCTTAAAATTAAAAAGTTATTAACAAGTTATCTTGTTTACACTGGCTAAGCTTTAGAAAAATCTGCACCCAAGTAGGTCTGAGATTTTAACTATGATGCCATGTGAGTAGCAGGTTTTTAAACCCTGTGGAACCTTCAGGTTGGTGATTGGTGGTCACCTGTGGGTCGTCCTCCCCTCTGGCTTTCACGTATGTTAATGTGACCACCTGAGCCAGAGTGTGAATAACTCTGGAACGTCCTGGGCATCGCTGGGAGAACGGCATGAACGACATTGTGCTGTTATCTCAACGATACCTGCTACTCACGCCAGTCAGTCAGACTTGAGAAAGCCCTCTGGAATGGAAGGTGAAACCGTGACCTGGATGACTGAGAACCTTCACAGATACATCTAGGTCCATTTTGAGACCTTGTTTTATTTTTTTCAGGGGATTGTTTCTAAAGGGCTGCATCTGGTACCAATAGGGGCTAATCAGTGCACCTCTCTCTTTAGTCCCACAGGCTCCTTCACAGCATCACAGAGCATAACCTGCTACTTATCTGCAATGAAAGACAGAAAGACAATGGGTGACTGGGACACGGAGAGGACAGAAAGTCTCTCACTACAGCCACCAGCTTACATTTATTCTGGTAGCATGTGCCAGTAACCGCGCTCCAGCTTTGTGGTCTTTCATCCTGCTGCTAATTGCATCTGTGTTTTATCATGATGCCTTGTTATCTTCCACAAGGTCCTTAGGGTCACGTTAAAGGGGTTCACTATCAGCCGGAGACAAAGTGTCAGAAAAAAACAGGGGCCAGTGGCTCCTAAATGGACAGAATCCTCCCACAACCAGCGCGTTCTGTTTGCTGCAACAGCGAGAGACGGAGAATTAGGCTTCCTCTGAGATAATGTAACTAAGATAAAGTATTATTTGCGCTGATCCCATTGTATACCATCACCTCACGCCCTTGCTCTGGGCTGTACCACCAATGGATAACTATCGTCACTACTTCAGGTGCTGTAATCAGCAAATGGAGCAGCCACGGTGAAAGCTTTTTCTATCCATCTCCAAAACTGAGGGCAAAGTGTGACCTGGAGAGTAAGGGCACAGAGAGAGAAAATAGGGAGAGAGAAAATGAGAGTCTGTACTACATGTTAGAACTAAAGGGCAGAGATAACCAACAGAGGGAGAGTATGAGGAAGGATTCATCCCAGCATGCTCTTCTGGATGGGGGGGGGGTTATCTCTTTTTGTTCCATGTAAACAAATCATTTTGTAGGAGAAATAAAAGATGTAAGAGAACAACAAAAAGTATAAGTAAATAAGATTAATACACCAAAAGCTGATGGAAACCCCCCACTAAAAAGACACTGAACATGAAATCAAATCAAATTGAAGAGGAGATGTAGCTTCCCTGCGTGAGTAAGCACAAGCGGAGGCTTAGCTGACTGTTAAACCAAACATAGCAGGATTTATCATGTTTATTTGTTAACTCTATAATTTCTCAATGGCACATGCTACATAGGGTCAGAAACTGTATTTAGGCAAACTATCTGTGCTGCCGTGTTTTCATTTTAGTCAAATACGAGGTAACAGTACCAGCAACGGCAGTGTGGAGAAAAGGAGGACGTATGATTGACTATGGAGATAGTGAAGACAAATTTGAAGACACCCCCACCCATGGCAGCAGAGTGGAACCTATCTGTCTCTCACCACCGCACGTCTCATAATCCAACCATTTGTCCTGGGCTTCTAGACACTCAGCGTGTGGCAGTGCCAGGCCAAACACATTGATCCAGGGAAGTATTTGCTGTGAATCACGTCAGCCACACACAGAGCTCTTCATTCAGCACACTGGACTCTGGTTCTCTCTGAGTAGAAACCCCACTGTTTTCATTCCATACCTTCTCACAGCAATCACAGCATATAGCAATCACAGGGGAAATACGAGCAGTCTGTTTAAATATGTTAACATTCGTACTTTTCATGGCACGCTGGCTTACTGCAGCTTTTACAACAAATTCATACTCTTTAGCTACTACAATACCAAAAATATTCTGATCCTTAATTCCCAACCTTGTCACAATCTTAACCATAGATCCATTTACCAACTCTGTTTTTTTACAAATCAACTAAATCAATTATGTAAATTGTTTTTAACTCATGTTGCTATGATGTTTTAATGGCTCGTGGTGCTCACATTGTGATAGTCAATGTCTTGCAATAACTATAAATTGCTCTACCCTCTGGAGCAACATATTATCACTTGTTGCACTTTATTAGTCTTGGCCGATAGGAAAAAAGCAATTCAGTTTCAAAGGCAAGGGGTGTGAGAAGCCACCTGGGACACGAATGAAAAGGTCAACCTGTGTGTTTATGATATAGAAGAATTTGTGTGAGGTAAAATGACAGAGTTGGGGCAACAGCGTGGCTGCAGGGGTCAAACAGGAGATGCTGATATTCGGTTACTATAAACTATGCAAAAAGAACATGGCAATATTTAGGCTTAATTAAGCAGGAGGAAGTGTCTCTCAAAGGTCATAATGCAATTAACACTTGATGTGACCGCTTTTACAATCAGCACTGATTACAGGTCAACTACGTAAAATTCAACACCATATTTGGATGGAATATAATTGTCGTCTTTGCGTCAATAAAGAAGCATGAATCACTACTTTTGCTCCTCAGTTCAGACATTAAGTGCCCCAAGTGTCACAAAACTTCCAGCAACTTGTTCACACCCCTTCTTAACTTCCCCTCTGCGTGACCCAAGTGAATACTTGAAGTCAGGGATCAGTGTGTGGAGAGGGCAGGCTTATTTGACTTTTTGCACTCCTCTCCCTTCCAAGACGAAATGTGATGCTAAAAAAAATCTGTAGCATATCCAGAAGCTGTATGTGTAAAGACGAATACAAAAAGGTCTACACAAAGAGGTCACTCCAAGGTCACACAAAGGCTCTTCAAGGCTGATAAATTTACTTTACTTGGCGGATGCTTTTATCCAAAGCAACTTACAAGAAGAAGACACGTATAATTACCACCACATAAATTATTAACAAACTAACTGTTTATTTATATAATATACACAAGGATATTTACACAATTTCCCGGGCAACACCTACGTAAATGAAATGCTGATCAGTGAGATATGATCGAGAGAAAATAATCTGTCAAGATTCAAGAAAACAAATGTATGAATCCCTGAGGGAAATATGTTTGCCTTATTTTGTTGGAAAATCCAAATATCTCTTTTTTTATTTTGTATCCACATGTCCAGATAATAAACTGATGCAATGCAGAAGAAGGTGGAGTGAGAAGGACACACATTACATTTTTTTTACATCAAGCACAGTAGAGGGGTGACATGTAGCACTTAACAGAAAATGCTTCTAGTGGGTTTTCCCATTATCAAAATGTATATGTTGTCTAACCAATCAATATAATCTCACTTTGAGATTACCATCACTTGTCCAAGGTTAGACTCAGCTTTCTGCCTAATACATAAAGCTGAATTAAATGACATATCGGGTTAGAACGGGTGGGTGGAGGGGTTCATGGACCCAGAAAAAGAAAAAAAAGGCAATCTTTAACATCGTGTGTCCTTATTTCACACTCCCACACAAGTGTGCTTGGTGAGTTCACGCAGTACCGTTCAATCATAATGCCACTATGACAGGCAACCTTCCACCCACTGGCCACGCACATCCTCCCCAGGCTACCTCCATTAAATAAATTGTGCTGTAATAATCTCTTGGCTTCTAATACTCGTGGATGAGCACAGCAGCCTATTTTGATTACCCCACTTTCAAGCCCAACCAGAATCATCTGTAATCCCCATGTTTTACCCTCACTAAATTATAGAAGGAATTATTTAATGGAAACCAAAAGGAATATAGTGTCATTCATGCTATGTATGAAGCAGCCTTTTCCTTCACACTCCCAGACAGATTAGCACTGTAAGACAAGTGGACAATGTCCATGAAGGCACAGGGTAACACTCGTGTTAATCTCATGTCGTGATCGTCAAGAGTTGCTGCATAGAAAAACAGCCAAAAACTGCATCAGCACCTCTTCTAAACCTTTATTGTCAGACTACCATAGGCACAAGAAAGGAAAACACCTTCATTGCTGCCGCATATGTTTCCCAATCTCATTTTTCAAAGAATCCACTCATGGCCAGTTGGAGGACCCACGGGACCCAAACAAATCAATAGCCAAACACAGTCGCAAATCAACTGTAATCAACCAGGCTGAAATAGAGAATGCTGTTATTTAATCTGAGCCCACACACTCACAAGCATGACACACACAGCTCAACTGAGTCGCACAGTAAGTGTACTGTATCTTCAATAAAAGCCCTGTAGCTCTCTGCAGTTGCTACTGCTTGATAAAGACTGAGTAAGGTGTACAACATTAGAATTATTTTAACAAGACTTTCTACATTTTAAGGCCTATAAAGTTGGATATATGCAGTAAGTTAAATTAGACATTTAGATATGCTATCTAGGATTTCTTTATTTAGGCTGATAGAGGAAAAGAAAACTTGACTTTTGACCTCAGCAAGATAATGAAAACATCATGTCAGAAATAAATAGGTAACATAAATGTCTTCGGGAACTAACTAAAACTTATCCTAGCTAAAAATCACTTCCATTTAAATATATCACAGCCTTACTGTGCACACCGGTGGCTGCATGTGCTCTACGTTTTAATTTATTCTTTACATAAGTAAAATGTTAAGATGTTATTTTAGAGGATTTCCTTTTGCCACTCTACAGGTAAGTGCCTCTGGGAAACAGAACTGGATGTGTGGGAGGAATAAAAGGCTGTTGAAAAGTGGACTTTGCAGAGTGGTAGGATGGATTCACCTGACTTTTGCAAATGGTTTAACTGACAGCTGAACCCCCTCTCTCATTCTGTTGACAATAAAAAAGAAAAAGAGGGTCTAATGGAGCTTTTAGTGCAAAAACATTTCTATTTAATTCTAACGTGCAACCTCATCTTTTTGATCTCTCCAGGGAAATGTGGAAGACTTTCCAACAGATGTGTCCTCAGGGCTCTGAATAACAAGATAATTAAAAGGCACTTGACGATCAGAGGGCTGCATATTAATATTGCACTGCATCGTTTGTCAAGAACTCTGTACAATGCTGTTGCTTTGATGAACTCTACTCAAAGGTGTCTATGAAAACAAGTAAAAAATGTTAACTTGTTTGCATTATGCAAAGACAGGGTATCCTTTCTACAGGGGGGTTATGGTTTTGTCAATAAGTAATCCCATTTAAGAAATATTATTCTCGAGTGGGATAGGTAATACACGATCTTTTTACATATACTCAATAGAAGTATCTGGAGAGAAGCAGGGAGAGAACAAATCCTATAGACATAAAGTATTGTTGTGGAATATTTTTACAGTATCCAGTACCATCCTTTCTTTAGACTCCACACTATCTTTTTTATAATCACGCTTGTCTCATTTTCATTGGTTAAGGATGTTGGTCTCTGGTTAACTGAGCACAGCTGCTCACTGGTAGATGCTTGTTCAGAAACGAAGGAAGCTGTTGAGCTTTGGATCTGGAAATGAGGCTGTAGATTGGATTATGATGCCATTTTTAATCTGTCTTTTTCCCTCGCAAGATATTGCTCCTCCCCTGCTTCTTAGCATTATACAATATTTGACAAGAGGAGATTTTACTGAATTCCGCCGCAGTGATGACTATGTGATTCCCTGTGACACTCTAATTTGAGCTTATAGTGCCAAAGCTTTGATGCGGACATGGGAATAAAACTTTTAGTCACAGATACCCTTCTCTTCTCCGAGTCCATTAAAAGGTCCCGCTCATCTCCTTGTGTACTTTAATTACAGTCTCCGATCATAATTTGGTGGAAGTGGGCATCTGAGTACCATGTGTATCCTTCAGTTCATTCAAAATAAAATAAAAGCTGTAACTCATCTCCACATTCTGTGTTAACATGAAACATTTTTTTCTCATTCACACTAGGAAAAGGAAATGGAAGGTTTCATATATAGTCCCCTCTTAAAACACTGGACTAACAAGGATTATGTTTTTTTAACTGCAGACCGACGATATTTTGTCTAGTACAACACTACAACAAGTATTGGCTCATGTGACTGACAAGTGTTTCTTGTTTGCCATGCAGGTGAGCTCCATTAGACAAATGTTAAAACGTTCACCTATTTGTTGTTAAAAAAACATAAAGTAACATGAAAACTGTCCAAGAGAGCTGTCGAAGGCAGAAAAGCAAGCCATTCTGATTCCGTGAAAAGAGGGAAAATAATCAACAGCGGATGACAGGAAAATTGTGAGAGCCGTGATGAAAAAACCCAAAACAACAGTAACATCACCGACAAGCCCCACAATGCCATACCACAAGACGTGAACTCCTTATCAACAGTAGAGTCCTGACAGCCGAGCAGGAGTTTGCAGAATAGCACAGTGACGGTCCACAAAAGTTCTGAAAGAAAGTTTTAAGCAGTGACGGCTTGTGAAAAGAGGGCACTGGGGCGCCGCCCCACCTGTCTCACAAAAGAAAATAGGAATCACATAACATATCTTTTTTAAATTTGAAATAATTAGTATACAGACCTTGATACCATGTATTATGCCCATACATGTAGTTTACAAATATTCTCTCACTAATTTGACTGTTACTTTGGGCCGCAAAAATCTTTACCATAGATCCGTGCACACTGGAACCCACTAAATACAAAGTACAGGAGAAGCATGGGGCGTAGCCTGCTCACAAGACCGAGGTTACAGCTGCAGTCCCAGATATTTAAATTGAAATTCAAACTTTTGTTTGTAGTGAGTGAGAAGAGCAGTTTTTGTCATGGAAAAAACTAATTGTTTCACAAAAAAACTTCACAGGAAAAGATTCCAGTTGAAGGTTCTGCAGCTGGATTTTAAAATCCAATAACTAACAGAGGACAGAGAGGCAAATTACACTGTCTTTCCCCAGAAACTGGTACGAGAAGACGTCCTGGCTCACCAGCAGGGGTAATGAAAGTGAACATATTCTGGGGGTTGGATCTCTGGATGCAGCAGCACTTGCAGACTGTTACTGTGTTTAGGGGGAACATCTAAGACTGCTGCTTGACTACATGTTCTCAGTTGGAAGCGCGAATTTACTTAGAAATGATCGATAATTCAAACACAGACTGTGTATTTTTATGTTAATGTAATCATTCAAGTATTGTTATGCATGACAATGGTGCTTTGGCTCATTTTACCTGCCGTCACTGGTTTTTATGCAGGGATGCACTGATCCATCTTTTTCACTTGCAACACTGATACAGATAGCTTGACTTTGGGTATCAGCCAATCCCCAATACCAATCCAATCCAGTTGTTGAATTAATAAACTGTATTTACACCTAATAAATCTGCATAAACACATTGTCTTGTGAATGACAATGAAGGCATCAGCCGTGGCTTTTCTTTTCTTTCCTGTAAAAAATGTAAGAAATTAACAAATGTACTAAAATGTTATTTATTATTAAAATAAATAATTGGAACAGCTTTCCGAATAAATGGAAAACAGAAATTCAAAATTCAATATACTCAGATATTAACTGGAACCATGAACACATCTATACATTAATCATGTGAGATGCATGCAAGAGTAAGGACAAGACATCCCCAGAAGTCACCCAGACTTTATGCGATGAGCCCCCTAGTACATAGTCTGCTGTGTCACTCCACCTGCACGATTTACACGCCCCCTGCCTCTGGCTGCAAGCGGCATTTGGTTAGGGAACCAATCTGACTCTGACAAATCACACTATCTAGACCTGATGTTCCTGACCTTGTGTGGAGTTTATGAGAAAATAATGCATCAGCTGAAATTGAAAATAAGCCAAGTACATTTCACATCTCTGCGGTGCATTCACTAAAGTTTACTGTTGGTTGTGTTGTCTCAGAGGTGCTTGAAAAGTCAGCTGGTGCATGATGCAGCCATTTGGATGAGCCCTATAAAGTACCAACCTTCATGCTGTTTACCATTTTGAGAAGTACTGTATATAGCATCAGATAAAAGCTGTAATTCTGAAATATCCTATCATATCATCATCAGCAAAAACTAATAACAAATTAACCCTGTCCTTCCAATACTTTTGGAGGAGACTCAACATGGATCTCCTTCTGTAATGGACTATTACCCTTTAACTGACTTTGGGTTTTTCTTAATAGCTACAGAGTTAACCGAGGCAAAAGAGTAACCTTTACTCTGTGTTATTGTGTGCCACACCTGCACTTTTATTTGCAGAGTTGAGTGAATATGTAATCACAGTGTTAAGTGTTTGAACTATAGGAAAATTGTTCTCAGTTCACCAAAATATTTAATTATGGTAATACATTGTATGCACTCTTAGACCCTGAAGTGTCTAACCTCGTTTTCCCATCTCTCAGTACCTTTTCAGTTATGTATTTATTTTGATAAAAAGTCTTATGTGCATGCATTTGCAGGGTCGGACAAATTCTCTGTTTTAACATGTTGCTCAAAGACACTTCAAAACTTTTAACTGGTGCCAAATCTCTGACCTTTCCGTGTTAGGACACTCTAGCCCCAAATCAGCCTTTCTTGTTGTTATTTAACAAGCAAGAGCAAGAGAGGGGGCCAGATGAAAAACATCCAGCGGGGAGGAGAGTAGCAAAATTGGCAAACTGTCTAAAACATGTCTCATTTTCTCTGGATAATGTGTGCAATTTGTGTGAGGGCAATATAATATATGAGTACAATATATTGTCTTAGGTATCTGAGCACAACATCATTATGCTTAAGATACCTGGGACAGGCTAGTACTTGCTTAGTTGTGCAGACTGAAAAGACACAACCAGATAGAATATGATACACACAAATTGTTAGGATTTGTGTGTATCATACTGCAGAATAAAGCAGAATAAACCAATCACAGTTTGATAAGAGAGTTTACCTGCGAAAGATTTGGGGAAATGTTAGGGTTATGGGAAATGTTAAGGTTTTTTTGGAAGATTTTTTTTTTACCGCACAAAAAATCCTGTGCCCCTTCTCTTGTCTACCACTGACATGTCAGTCATAGACAATTCAATTAAAAGTACTGAAGACTGCTGGAAATTCAACAAATTGCATCCAGTGATGTCAGCCAAACAGTGTATTGTCCTCTGTCTCAGGAGAAACAGGCAGATAAATGTGACTGTTTTCTATTCTAGGAAGAGTCGTGTTTAGTCTCTGACACCCCAGGCCTGACATCAACTTGCACTACAACTCACATGTCTCTCAAAGTCAGACATTTTGTTCTTTAGAGAGATAAACACGTTTATTCTCTGTTGTTTCTATATCATGTATTGAAACAATGATAATTGATTAAGCACCAGGCAGGACAACACTCAGGCAACAGACAACTATGAACGGTGATGATACTTTTTTATATATGTTCACACCAAAATCTTTCAATGTGATTAAATTGATCAATATGCTCTAATCAACTAAATGCCAAGGTTGACACAGCTTGTGGTTTGTTTTTTATGCTCAAATGATTACACTGAGGAAAACAAATTCATTAAAAAAGCTTCGTTTCAAAATTCAAGTGATCAAAATGTTGGAATTTTCTTTCTTTCAAAAAAAAAAAAAAACATATGTCAAGTTTTCAATCAAACCACTACTCTATGAGCCCAATAATGTTAGGCTCAAATACAAACCTGTTTATGTATTGTAGATATTAATATGAATTCATTAGATCTTGCCCACTTTTTAAAAGCATGGTATAATAAAAATCCCTAAAGTGAAAACAAAGGTCCTTAAATCTAGTCTATCTTGCAGGTACAAGCCTCTCTACGGCTAATGACATATTCAATGACATATAACAAGTAATGTGTTGGACAACAAAGTTCTTATGGACTTTTTCTGATCAGTTTGGATGCTGCATTTTGTCAATATACTGTACCGTTAAATTCAGACACTGGATGTGCTTAACTGCTCAAAATAAAACATGACTGTTTCATCGTGTAAGAGGTAAAAGGGAAATCAATATGCGACGATGTGAAGTGAAGGCCTCATCACTAACCCTAATCAATGATAAATGATGTCTCTTGAGCTCATATTTTGTCAAATGAAGAAGAAGAATCAATTAAAAGGATTTAATTATGTATCAATTTAAATAGCATCTGCTCAAGATAGTCAGACTGGTATAATTAGCAGAGGCTGCTTTATCTGTGGGTTGTGTCTTATAACACAGTGTATCTACAGGGCTCCTGACTTAAAATATTATGCTCCAATGACACAAAAAATGTAATAATAAAAAATAGAATTAAAAAAAAGGTGTAAATTATAATGATTTTTACAAAACTGTAAAGCGAACTTGGTTTTTATTGTTTTAAAGACGTAATGTTGAACGTGACGGAGTTAGATTAAGTGATACAGATAGATGGATGAAACGAACTGGTTTTAGGTCTAATAAATGAAAACACACAAACAACAACGGGCCTGTGCGCGTCGACGCGTCGTCTCCCTCTAAACCTTCCGAGAGCATGTGCGCGTTTACCTGAAATCACTGTAGGGGTGAATGATCCAGAATCCGGCTGATTTCACCCGCTCTTGTTCCCGTTCTACCGCCTTCTCACTTCCAAACATCCTCAGGGAGAACTTGTTGACCCCTGGCTGAAGCATTGCTCCCAGTTGTCTGTGTATAAATCCAGCTTGATATAATCTCTCGTCGTCCGGAAGAATCTGATCAATGCCATCCAACTTTATAAACCCTGACTGCTGCTCTGCTGATTCGTCCTGGGCACCGCCGCCACCGCTGGACCTTTGCGCGCCTTGATCCGGAGGCTCATCGCCGATGGCTCCAGGGGTGCTCTCCTCGCTTGGGGTTACTTCCCCCTCGGTGATGAGGCGCCTCTCCTCAGCCGAGTCCGAGTCGTGCACATGCCGACTTGTGATTGACGAGAGGCTGCCTCGAAACCTTCGGCAATCCCCATTAGAGTTGGTCTTCGTCGGTCTCCCTATGTCCGTCTCCATAATTGCAGACTCCCCACTTTTGGTCTCCCCGATGCCTTTGCAGCTTCCCCCAGAGGTCGACGAGGGTGACGGTAGAGGCTTCATCCTGATACTCTTCCTCCGGGTGTCCTTGTCTGCGTCTTCTCCTTCGCCCATTATAGAAGCTTTCTGTCCAATGTGCTGTGGCAAACTGTAGAGCCTTTTACGCATGGAGGAGTGCAACCTGTCCATTATGACATTGAGACACAGTGCAAAAAAAATTGAATAAAACGTGCAGCGATTATTGCCACCAGTCCCGCGCTCCCTTTCTGTTTGTGAGAGCGATGAGTCTGGAGCTAATCTGACTCCCTGAAAGCCTGCTACACATGACACGGACCGCCGTGGCTCTACTGGAATAGATAAGAGATGTTCTTTGTCATAATCAGACTACCTGGCAGTTTGCATATGTCCCCGCGCTCAGCTTGGGCGGTCCGCTTGGCCGTTGCCTCCGCGATGGACATCTTTGTGCCGTTCCGACATGGTGCGCAAAAGTGAAAAAAACTGCTTGAAAGTCACCTTAGCGTGACATGTGAGGGACGTGCCCACGGACGGTGAAAGAGAGAGGAGGGAAAGGTCATGCAACACGAAGGATATCCTCTTCCCCAGACGTTTCACAAGCTGCCATCAAACAACGCGACACAATAATGCAAAATACAGTGGAGCATTCCGCTGACATCACTGATCCATAGTCAGGGTGCGTTTTGGTGAAGTCTGAATATTCATGATGCTGATCTATTGGGTTGCCATAGGAGCGAGAACTGCAAATAAGCTCAGCCCACCTTGTTTAAAGGGGAATGCTCTTCCCATTCTTAAAACGCTCTCCTGCTCTCTCGGGTTAAGGTTACAGGTTCAGCTCCACAGGGCTGCGGGCTCCAGTTGTAAAGGGCAAGCAGCCTGTTTGCATGAAGCTGATCGCCTGCGTAATCTGCGCACTGTTGGCAAAAGTTTCTTTTTGTTTTGTTTTTCTTTAGAATGAATATTTTAAATTGTTACTAAACCTCATTGGTTGGTAATACCTACTACCATATTCTCACTTTATGTTATTTGTTTACATGGTGGATTTATTAGTACCAGTAAAACATGCCACATCTTATTACAAACACTGTTGAATTAATTACTAGCCTGTATTATGAACTCTGAATTGTTTTTCTTGTCCTTTATGCTGATAAAGGTAATATCTTTGAGGATGGCAAATTGACTTTCAGTTAAAAACTTTTTATTTGAATGTATGTTTATCTAAAGGTTACGCATATGTCGTCATAAACTTGGGAATAACTGCCAGGATTTGAATAATGTAAGCTCAGCTGAACCAATACCATTTCTCTATTGAATTATAGTTACTTATGTGTCATTTGTGTGTGGACAAATACTTCTATATTCTAGCATGAGTAAAGCTAGCTGTTTAAATTTAATCAATACACATACACTCACCGGCCACTTTATTAGGCACACCTTACCAACTGCTCGTTATAAATTACTGATCAGCCAATCACATGGTGGCAACTCAATGCATTTAGGCCTGTTGCAATGGTCAAGACGAACCGCTGCAGTTTAAACTAAGCTTCAGAATGGGCAAGAAAAGTGATTTAAGTGACTTTGAATATGGCATGGATGTCGGGTTGAGTATTTCAGAAACTGCTGATGGTGCCACTCCTGTCAGCTAAGAACAGAAAACGAAGGGTACAATTCGCACAGGCTCACCGAAATTTGATAATAGAAGATAAAATGAGAAAAAAAAGAGAAAAATGTTGCCTGGTCTGATAAGTCTCCATTTTTGCTGCGACATTCAGATGTTAAGGTGAGAATTTGGGGTCAACATGAAAGCATGGATCCATCCTGCCTTGCATCAATTGTTCAGGCTGGTGGTGGTGGTGTAATGGCGTGGGGGACATTTTCTTGGCACACTTTGTGACCATTAGTGCTAATTGATCATTGTTGCAACGCCACAGCCTACATGAGTGTTGATACTGACCATGTCCATCCCTTTGGGATGTGGTGGGGGAGATTCGTATCATGGATGTGCAGCCGACAAATCTGCAGCAACTGCGTGATGCTATCATGTTAATATGGACCAATATCTCTGAGGAATGTTTCCAGTACCTTGTTGAATCTATGCAGGCAGTTCTGAAGGAAAAGGGGGTCCAACCCTGTACTAGCAAGGTATGCCTAGTAAAGTGTCTGGTGAGTGTAGTTTTTACCAATGAATCCACTTACTGGATTACTCCACTTTTCACATTTTTCTTGTGATTGCAAAGCATACATTAAAGTGTCAAAAAACAAATATTAGGGACAACTTGAGATAATTTGTTCAGGTGCCATGATACACAAAGCAGGCCTTAGGGAGGCCTTAGGGAGTCATGCAGAGCTTTACCACAGACTAATTAACGCATGGCAAGTGAAATTCTCAGCAGGCGACAAAATTCAATATCACAAGTCTAAATAAATATATAAAATAGTTGGTTTATATTATGACTTCATGCATAAAATGTCTATTTTGCACCTTTTATTTAAAATAAAAAAGTACAAAGGTATGTATCATCCTTGATTAACTGTAGAAAGCTCCCCTTGCTGCTCTCTGCCCTTATACTTTAAAATGTTTTATTTTTGTATTGTCCAATTTGAATGCATCAGATGACACTAGTATGGCATTGATGTTAGGATATGATGTTGGAAACTGTACAGTGAAATGTCACAAGTTTATTTTATTCTGTTTATTGTTTAGGTTGATGTGGCATAAAGCCTAATAGTCTTGGATAAATAAAATGAAATACATTTTCTAGAGAGATACATAAATTGACATTACCTTATTAAAAATACATCAGTGTACTGTCGTCTCACAGCTTGAAGCATCCGGGTTCGATCCCTGGGTCGGGTGGGTTTCCTCCAGGTACTCCATATTCCTCCCACTATTCAGAGACATAGATGTTAATTTAATGTGTGTAGTTTAGTGACTTTAAATTGTCTATAGGTGTGAACATGAGTGTGCATGGAGGACCTGCGATAGAGTGGCAACCTGTCCAGGGTGTACCCCATCTCTTGCCCGATGATGGGCTTCAGCACTGACCATTACAAAGACAAGCGGCTAGGAAAATGGACAGATGGATGATATCAGTGTACATACAGTATGTTACATCAAGCAAATGATATGCAGCTGCAGTACAGAAACGCCAAACTAGATTTGAGAAACGTCATCTCTGGTGGAGGGCACTCCAAAGTCAATGTTTGATCTGTAAAATGTTCTAGCATAATATAACAGCATAATAACTTATATATATATATATAGCTTCTCAAATCTCTTCGCACTATGCATTCACCATCACTTTATTGTCTGAGAAAAATGTGTTAATCAAAATCAGGTTAAAAGTCAACAGTCAATATAACATTTTATATCTGATTCTAGATCAATAGACATGTTATTTTATAGCATCACCTTTTTCTTTTCATCCTGAATCATTGTAGCTTTGTTCCTTTCTGTAGCATACTTCTCACTCACTGTAGTAGCCTGGGTTCCCGCCTGTCTCCTGTCTCGTCTCTTCTCTTAACGTGTTTCCATTCACTCTCTAAAAAATAAAAAATAAATTCTCCCCATTGTGCATCAAGCAGTGGGGGGTTAACAATGTGTGACAGTCAAAGTAAATTTTAAACTTTGATTCAACATTGAAATGCATATATTAACAACACATGATACAAGATTATGTAAATACACCAGGTTTTCTCACACACACGCGCGCGTGCTGGTCAGTAAACAGTTTTAAACAGGAAAGCCAGCCGATAGACAATTCAACTCCACTACTTGCTGTGTATCTTTGACTGAGCGGGTTTTTTTGTAGAAATGGCCACCGGTCAGGTGTGGAAATTAAAACGCTTCGGACGTTTTGTTCCTGACTCCAAAAAGAAACGGAGGCAGCCGTGGCAGGTAACACACCTTTACTAACGTTGACAGTTAGCTAGAGATGCCTTTATGCTGGCAAACTAATAACAATGATGTCTTCTGTAATAAGCTAATGCTAACATTAGTAATAAGCTAACGCTAACATTAGCTTATCATGTTGCATAGTCTGAGAGGTAGCTAGAACTTTGACTATCTATTGTCCACTTTTTGGGTATAATTCATTTGAAAATTAATTATAGGAAAATGCGTTCACAAGTGAAATAAAACTTACTTCAAATGCTAAACGAGTTTTACTCTGGACCTAACTACCTCCTGTGTAAGGTACTCGCGCCATTTTGGCCTCATTTCTGTCACAGAGTTATCCTAAATAGTTTGTATTTTCTCTCGTACTCTCTGAACAATAAACACCTGTTGTTATTTCAAATCCACTAAAACACGTTTATAACTTGAAATAGTAGTCTAGCTATTCTGTCTATGCAGTTGTAAAGTCAAAATAAGAAGCATTTGTATTGCTACACTATGCTAGTTCTCTTCTCTGGTGGTTTCATGGCAGCATCTTTATTTCCACTTAGTGTATTTAATTTCAATACAATAAAACAATAATTTTTATTGCTGTCTGGTTTTGTAATAACTTTATGTAGTGGTACTGTGAAGCAGCCACAAAAGTTGCCATGGTAAATTCATGTACTCTAGTTAAATAAGTGACATAAATTATCAATAGAAATCAATACATTAGGTTTAACAAAGGTTCCATGTTTTAGGATGTTCATTTTTCAATTTCCAGCATAGATATCCTCCATGCCTTTACAGTGCTGGTTAGTCTTTTTATATTATTTCTTAATAATAATTATCAATTAATTATTATTTATATTTAATTATGTCACCTATAACAATAAGAATGTTATCATGTTACAATAGCTCAGCTTGATGACCCAAAAATGCTAATTCTGCTTACGAAACAAACAGAAAACCCAGCGGTAGTTAGTTAACTGTGATATGCAGCTGTTGCTGGATTTCTGTGACCGTGAATTCACGTTGACGGCTAAGATTTACTCCCAGTAAAACAGTTGTGCAAAGTGAATCCCAATTCTGTGAGTTGATATGAAAAATACTCACATGCACTTTAGTGCACAAAGATATATCTCGAGAAATAATAAAAAAATTTAACAGTGGTCAGATTATTGAGACATTTCTTCAAGTAGGACGTTTTTTTTAAGAATTTGTCATTATATTTTACTTTGCTTGGTGGCCACTTCTAACCAAAGCGACTTACAAGAAACTAATGATGAGAGTTTTTCTAAAGGACACACCTGGTATGGTATGGTATTTAAGTTACCATTCCTTTTAGTTGTACAGACACTGGGATTGTTTTTTATTTTTGCATTTGAAATCATTTAAAATTAAATTAAATTTTTTACATTAACAAACAAATAGAATCACAATAAACAAGTATATAAAACATTTATAGGCATGGACTAATAACCTTCCTTTTTTGTTTCATAAAATAAATAAATTAACTACTACTGTGTGGCGGTCTATGTACCTATGTTACATAATAAGGTGTGTAGACTATTAGTCGTGAGCTGGGAAGACATTTTAGGAAGTTGGGGGTAGTGTAGTTTCAGTGATCATAGCTTTGTCTTTCATATGCTTGCTTTAGACTCTAGGTGGCAAGCTAGAGCTTTACAAATGGATGGCTGAAAAACAGAAATGTACCTGCACCACACAGGATTCTACAGAGGAACTCTGATAAAATCATAACAAGCAGAAATTGCTTGTACTCATTCGTTAAACTGACAATAAATTAATAATTACTTGAATATTCTCTTTTCTTCACCAGATATTTGAGGCAACTGATAAGAAACCTGACATTGTCCTCACAATCCTGGAGTCAGGACACCTGCTGGTAATGCAGGGGGAGGAATGCTTGGTAAGCTGACTTATGTTTTGGTACAGTCTCGTGGGTGCATGGTGGTGAAGAGGCTTTTCTGGTAATAAACTTTATACAATTTAAATTTAAAATATGCAACACTTGTGGTGCAAACTATGTCAAAACTATTGTTTGCTTTAAGATAGGCTCTTGTAAATAAATAATATTTGTCATTTAAACATTTGTCTAGCAGCTGCAGGGTTTTTTGTTTTTTTCTGATACTCACAAGATGATGACATTTTGACTTTAGATTGTGGCTGGCGTCAGCACGTTTCCTCTTTTTCACAGATGGCACTCTAGGGGGATGCTAAAATCATTTAAGGCTAAAGCTGTAAATGTCAGGCCCTGTATGTTACAGTTGTCATTACTACTGTTGTCTTTTCTCATATGAGAGAAACAATAAATATATCTTTTTAGTAAGGCTTGCCCAAATATGTTGTATTGTGTATGATGCTGTTTACAGTAAATATGTACAATTTGTATAATACCCATTTTTTGAGTGAGCAAAAGTAATGTAATAGGTCATGTGTTTCTTGTTACCCAAGTATGTCCTGTGAGACTGATTTTCAAATGATAACTAAATTAAAATTAGTAAAATTGGACTTGGCTTTTACCTGTGAAGAGTAAAATGAGTTGGGAAAGATAAGGAAATACAAGGTGCATCCCACAAATGGTGGGCAAACAAATAAAATGACAGCTGTTGACATAAACAGTGTGAGATTTAGGAATAACCCAACAGTCAGTGGCCATCATCTTGTGGTATGAAACCATATTATGAATGGACTAGACTGTATCATATACCATGACATTTTAACCAAAAATTCAGGCCATGAAAACAGATTAACAATAATTTCAGACTATGTTTATATAAAGAGAACATAATTATAGCAGCAGTTTTTGACAAATGCAACAAAATTTAGAAATTGATAGAGAAGCAGTGTCCCATTGTCTCAAAGATTTTCTGGGATGTAACTCAGTAGCAGAAATCTGCTTTCTAGATAAATTACTTGTGAAAGCCACATGAAATATTCTGTTCTACAGCTTGGCAGTAATGCTCACATGTGACGGGACTTGACAAGATTTGTTTGATTTGGTCAGGCCAAATGTCCCTCAGACCGTTTGGGTTACAGGTTCCAAATCTAATTGGGTGACTAAAAGTTAAAATTCCCTTCAGTCTTGGTCGTCTGTCATACAGACAACAGAAAGTTGAGGTACTACTCAACGTCTTATTATTGGAGTTCTGGCAGGAGACACTGCTATCTTGCTGTGCCAGGGTGCCGAGCCAGACAGATATTCGGGTCAGACTGCAGAGAGCTTTCACCAAAGATGATAGACCGGTCTATTATAGATTTTTGCAGTGAATGCCCAGGAACTAGAGCTTAGGTCTATAGTCTACCTGATAAGGTTTGAAGGAAACATTTACCAGAGCTAAAATGTGCAGAGAGTCACAGTGTAACTGAGTAGCTTTGATGGTCTCCTTCAGTCAGTAATGTTATGTGTATTTGCATTTGTTACTGTCCTTGATAGAGACGCATGTGTCAGATTAAACTAAAAACCCAACCCCCACCGCCCCCACAGTCTGCTGCAATAGTGTACCTTGGCTTGAATTCACATGGACCCTTCTGGCACGATTAACACCTTTGATGCAAAAAGTTTTGCCTGATTTGGTGTTTTTCAACAACAGTTGCAGAGAATGCTGTCTAGAGTCCCAAAATGTTCCAAAGGTGTTGGTCGGTGTACTGTAGCATGAGTCAGATGATTGGATATTATTATGTGATGTAAAACAATTTAGTGTGCCACGAATGTACGCATTCCAATTTGCTTTATTTTCCGGTAATTTATTCAGTTGTGATTTGTATTATTACTAACAAGACAGGTGGTCACCAAATCTGAATTTCAAATCAAATAAATGACGTGTGGTCTCATCTGACATAGATATAGTTATCCAAGCCTGTCTTAATAAAAATAAATACTTCATTGATCCGCTTGGAGAAAATTGTTGTTTGGACAGCTGCTAGACCTGTGTCTGCGCTACTACAGGGTGCCAGTGTCTTGTCCAAGGACAGTGAGTCATGTAACCTGGTGGGACTGGGAATCGAACTCGCTAATACTCAGAAGACTGCTCTACCCACTGAGCAATCATGCCACCCTGCTCCCATACTACAGCAGTTTTGTGCAGATTTGCAGCTAGAATTGTTACATTTCAATGAGGGATCCTTGATTTAGATATTTTCAGTAAAATAATATGCATTTTTAACCATCGCTGTAGAATATATCCCCCGTTGTTGATATACTTATTTACATTGCTGTGAAAACAAATAACTGTACAAAGCACATTTAAAAAAATAGACTGATCAAAATGTCGGCTATTGTTATATGCTTGTTTGATTCTGTTTGAAAAGGCTTTCATCAGTTTCAGCGCGAAGGCTCAGATGTTAGTGGGTAAATAGAGACCCCTGCAGGCAGGTTTTAGTAACTATTTTTTTTCCAGTAAGCTTGGTAAAACAATAATAAAAAGCAAACGGTTATGTACATTAATACAGTACATCTTTATGAAGAAGTAGAAATCAGTCTGTTTTTTTCATTGCACTGTATTTTTACAATCTTAAAAGAACGTATTTAAAGTTACAGTTAAGCCTGTGGTTAAACCAGTTTACCATCACAGCTGTTATAAACACACTTACAGTATGCTCTTGTCTGTTTGCAGGATACAGTTTCTTTGCTCTGTGGCTCCGTTTTTCACAAAGTACAACAGAAATCAGATAACCTGATGTTTCGGATTACTATGAAGGTGAGTCAGGACATGAATTGCCGAATTGCAACAATAGATAGCTAAAGGCTATATATGCATTTGTTTATGTAATACAGTTCACTATTTAGTTCACTATGATAAATTATGGTTCTGATTGTAAAATTAGCACTTACATGGTTTATAGTTAAATTTCTAGACATAAACTGTACAGATATGGAAATATCTGAACATTGAATATAAGTGTCCTTAAAGATATTTTAATCTTAAAGAGATGCTGATTAAAAAAGGCAACATACAAATCGCACAGTTTGTGTGTAACAAGTACACAGATTGAAAGCATTTGTGAATTCCTGCAGGGAGAGGGCCGCTTGGTAAGGATGCAGTTTGATGGAAGTAGCAGGGCAGAGGCTATAAAGGAGTGTTCAAGAGCTGCGGAAAAACTGATGGAGTACATGCCTGTCACCACTCAAGATGACACTCCACCACCCCATAATCAGCCCCCCACTGAGGAGTCTGCACCAATGATAGAGGTTGCCCACTTTACTATACCGTACAAAAAACTCTCTCTTGCGCGCATGTGCTCTCTTTCTTTCTCTCTCTCTGTCTATATATAGATATATATATAGATATATATATAGATATATATATATATATCTATATATATATAGAAAGAGAGAGAGAGAGAGAGAGATACAAAGATAGATAGATAATCAAGTGAGACACTAATCTTGTGTTAACTGTATTATTTATACTAGAGGGGCGGCCTGGTAGCTCAGTGGGTTAAGGCATGAGGCTGGGATGACAGTGGGCGGCCTGTAGCTGCCCACTGATTCCCCCAGGGGATGGGTAAAATGCAGAAGAACACATTTCACTGCGTGTTGTACGTTGCGTAACTATGTGTGTGACAAATAAAATTTACATTTATTTAATTATTTATAAAGGCATCAAACATTTCAGTGGTGTGCTCTATGGAAATAACTAAGTAATGGTTTTCATTAATTAATATGAAAACAAAATTTGCCACAATCTTCTGACATTAATTGTTGCGTTTTTGTTAATCAACAAAGGCCATATTTCTCTCACTAGATGGTGCTATTTCAACAATGCGTTATTCTCAGAGCCGACACTTCAGCTAAAGTAGGTGGAGCGAGGTTATACACTGTGCATGTGTCATTAGCTAATCACAGTGCTATATATGGTGTAGAATAGAGTATGTCTCTCAAACACATATTCATGTAGAACAATAATCACACATAAAAAAGGTACAGTAGATGCTTAAGGCTCCTGGAGAAACTAGTTCCTGCCAATGCCTTTAACACTCAATGTGTTGATTATGTAAACAAACATTTTTTCTCCAAAGCTTAAAATAAGCAACAACGAAAACATTCTCAGGATATATTTAACTAGCTATGTTCTTTTTCAGCCAGCTTGTTGGTGCTCTATCATATTATGTTATAGTTTCCTTTCATTATCCCATTTGAGGACAGTCATGAATCGTGTCAGTTAGAAACTGATTTTTGAGTAAAACTTAAGCCCTCTCCAGGCTTTACAACATTTACCATGAAGAACTAAGAGGTTCAGGATTGGTCTCTGTCATGATGTTGACCTTTTACGAACAGACACATTGAAGGAGTTCACACTGAAGATGAAAGCGCTTTGAGGGGGAGGTTATCTTTCAATTAGTAATGAAGCCATTGATTGGCCTCCTTAAACTGGTGGTGTCACACCATGTTTGTCAAATCTTTTTTCTTCTTCTGTGTGTTACCCAGTGCCAGCAGACCTTCCAGGGAAAGGCTGTAGGAAATGAGCCCGAGGTTGTCCAAGGATCATTGTCCTTAAATCGTCTTACACAGGTATTATGTCCGTTATTTGGAGCTTGCCAACTCATGAGATTAAACATCCACTGTGCAGCATATTAGTTGTAACTTTGTGTCAGGCTTATCTAAGGTTTGTAATGCTCTTGCACAATTATTACTGTAATATAAATATTACTCTGGTCTTCACTTTTAGTTTTCTATTCTCAATTATGAATGCTAACATTAATGTCAGCAGCTTCTACATGATTTGTTTCTGTTCCTGGATTTCCTTCAAATATTATGTGGACCTTCCACAGCATTACTTGGGAGAGGCTGATGTGCGTCTGCCTCAAGTATATCAGCACTGTCCTTTGGCAAATGGTGACTTGGAGCCCTTCATCCGTGTTTGTCTGTTGGATCCCAGCTTTCATGCATTTGTGGAGAAGGTGGAGGGGGAGCTGAGGAAAATGCTTCAAGAGTGAAAATTCTCAACAACTGCTAAAGGCAGAAAAGTCAAGTCAGTGTAATGTTTTTTTCTTATACAGTTTGTGTAGGCAGTGCCTGGTGGTGGAGCATTTCTTGCTGCCGATGTTTGAAATGTTGTTAGACATTAGTTGTTATGCTACAAGACCTGGAGAGGAATGTTCTGACTGGTATTGCATTTAGGATGTAAAAGGAAAAACTTATGTTAAAGTAAAAAAAATAAAAATTCATTAATTCTTTAACTTTTTATTCAGAAAAAAAATATTGGTCTCACTCATGTTTGATCGTGGCTATATACTCTGGTCCCTCTCTTCCCCCCTTAATGCAGGTCCATTTCCACCGCAACACACATGAATACATTGTATTGAAAGAGGAGTCATGCAGCTACAGCAGTGAATTTTGCTATGCCAGCTTCCAAGTGATCCCACAATATTAAAGCTTCACTGAGTAAAACAAACTGCCCTCCATATATCTATTTAAGAATACATATTGCATAGGATTATAGCCATGCTATACAGTTAAAGAGAGAAAAAAAATAAAAATCAATTAATGAAATTAGGAAATATAAAAAAAATATTTTTTTTACAGATTTCCTATCATTTGAACACTCATACTTCAACATATACAAGACATCTATGTTACTCTGGAAAGAAAATAAAAATAATACACATTATTTGTTTTTGTTTAGATAGTTAAATACACAGTAGTCGTTTTCTGTAATCACTCTCAATTTAAAATTAAATACTGTCACTGAAGCCCTTGCTTCACAATAAAAGTTCTGTTAAAAGTGGACTTCTCACAAAATCAAACATAGATAAATGACTATGATATGCTGTACAAATATTCAAGAATGAATATTATTTATGGAGTGTATATATATATAAATATATATACTCCATATAACTCCATAAAAAACATTGGTCATATTTTAGATGCAAAAAAAAAGCCACACGAGGGGTAACAACAGAAAATGTCTATTCTGAGTATCCTATTGCGTCATTATCTTGCATGCATTGTACATGATATGTAATACAAAAGGGATCACCTCATTCGAGGACATGATAAAATTAACATCAACAGCACACTAAAAATGTGTACACCTTTGTGGTGGTTTTAGTCATAAGTCATTATTCATCATCCTGAAATCTCCATGTAAGACTGAATAAGGCATGCTTATGACAGCCATTATGTTCTTTTTGTCGCCAGTGTTATGCTGAGATTGTTTCTCATAAAATGAGACAAGATATGCTTTGTTCACAACTGCCCAGAGCTCTATCCATCTCTGATACCTTCATGTAGTCAGACAAATGCAGTTTAGCCATCTGTAAAGAGAAAATCAAGAGAAGGCATGACTTTGGATAATCCTCACAGTGACTTCTATCTTTAGACCCCATCCTTTACAACAGTGTCTTACTTGAGTAAATTGCTTATTTTGTATTCCTCTGGCGGATGTTTTTGTCCTTGTGGTTGTTTGTTGAATTAGTTTTCCTGCAAAGAGGAAGCAGTTTAGAAACCTAAAAGTAAAAACACTTCAACTCACAGTGCACAGTATCTCTGTGTGAATTATGTGTAGCAATAAAGCACTACTTACATTGGTCCAACTGGCTCATCATCTGTGACACAAGAAGAGGACCAAAAAGAACAAAAGAGAATACATAAGTCAATCATGAGATAAAGAAAATAAAAGTGTTTCACGATACAGCCAATTTACCACAAATAATGTATTTTAAGTGAAATGATAAACTAAAATTAGCTTATCTTAGAGAAGGGAGACCAGATTCATTCAGTGACTAAAACTTAAAACAGTGAACAGTGATACTGTGTGATGGCACTAGAATTACTTTGTCTTTCAATACTTATGGTGTGGAAAGTCTTGGTGGGATGATCTAACAACAGAGACATTGGAATCAGCTGCTGGAAAGGAAAATACTAGACAGGCACGAGTGTGAATTTAATGGTGCCATAAAGGTTTCTAGACACTAAATCTGTTTGGAAGTCAGTGAAAACCCATTCAGAAAAAGTTATATAACTAGATACTCGAGGAAATGGTCAGTACTGACATGTTTGTAGTGACTGAAATGTGAAAAAATATGGTCTTTTAAGCAAACACAGCTTTACCGCCAAGTGTTGTAAAGTTAACCTCACATGCCATCTGAATCTCTTGGGGTTCCTGCTCATTGCAAACCGAGCATATGTGTGGGAGGGTTACAGATGGCTCACTTAAAGCCATCTTTTAATTACACTAAGCAGTTTCATAGTGATTTTTAAAGGGCCTAATACATGCTATAAATTACTTGGCATAGAAACATGCATCTCTTCAAAGCTGTTTCAGTTTCATGCAGTGCACAGTGGTTAATATATGTATATTTATATCTTTATAATTACAATTCACTTCATATTATTGACAGAGTGTTATTGAAAATCCACATTTTAGTAGCATTTTGGCAGTAAACATATACAATTGTCATTCTTTCTCATGATACAGCACTGAAATAAATAATATATATCACACTGTAATAGTAAGAAACACTGCAGGATGAGGAATTGAAGAACAATTGTGAATATTGCTGCTTTGAGTGACAAGTTGGATCAAAAACCGACAGCCTTGGGGTTGACAGGGTGGTTGGTGTTTGGCATACAGATGAAAATGTGTCAAGAGGTATGTAACCAGTCACAGTGAGATATTTTCCATGCAGTTATAAGTCAGAGTTAAGCAGCATTAGCAGCATTCCATGGCATTAATATGGAGCAGATTATGGCAGTTATAATGTTAGACAAAAACATGGCTCTATAATCATTTGGAAGAGGAACAGCTGTCAGCATATCTCACCATTTTCACACCTTATATGTATACACCACAAAAACTATGTTTACTATAATGGCTTTGCAAGCACATAACAAATAACAGGTTTTTACTGTGTGAAATTGACATTTGAACATTGAAAAGAATTACTGTCACACTGAGTCCAATTTGCATTGACAATAGGTAGGTTTTTATGCAACTTCAAACAACACAGAACGTGGGCTTTTTAGCTCTGCATTTGCCTCGTTACATAAAGTGAGCTACTATTTAGCAAATCATCACACAGCAAAATCCGTAATTTTAGCAACTGGTTTTGAAGCACAAGATAGAAATATCAGCCTCTGCCTCAGAGCCCTTGGCTGTGGAGCAAAAAAGTGTTCAAACACAGCTAAGCCATCATGAGACCAAAATTCATAATGCACGCAGACAGGGGCCAAAACCTCTGGGAATAAGGGATGCTAAAAGGAGATTTCGGAGGGGTTGTGCATTGTGAGCAGGGAGTCCTCTTTCCCGATTTGAATGGCATAAACACGGCAAATATAATCCACCTTAATCGCTTCATTTTTCTGGTAGATGAAACCAAACTAGAGGCCATGCAAAGAGCTCACTTGGTTTGTGCATGTGTGACTGTGGGCGTTGTGGTTTTAGTTTGTTGATTCTCATCTCGTTTTACAGGTCAAAAACAATGTGGTTTGCTAATGTTGTGTCAGTAATGAAGTAGTTTATATTTTTAATAAGGGCCAGGAATTCAAAAGAGAGTAAATTATGTTTATATTTTGTAGTTGTATCTGATATTTATAGTCGTATTTAAATATATGCACTGAGGAGCAATAACATAAAACAATATTTTGAACCATAAAGACACAGAAACAGCATCACAGCCTAAAACAGGTTTAGCAAATCTTATTTTGTTTGGAGAAAGTAAATAGGAAAGCAGTCTGTAGTCTTTCTAGACATTTTCATCTTGTCACATCCTTATCATGTGATTCTGTTGAATCACACTCTTGAAGTATTATGATATTGACTCTTGAAGTTGGGCCATTTATTTTTTCAAACGGAAAAGCCAATCTTATGTAAAAAATACTAGCTTTAAGACATCTTAAACACAATACTAATAAATTAAATCAAAATGAACAGTCAAGTCATTCCTTTGTTCATTTACAAAAGTAAAATGATCAACGTGTATTTATGTGTTTTATATTGACCTGCATGCCTTTGTGTAGGAATCAGGGGCAGACCCAGACTAATCATGCTTTGGTTTAACCTCAGTCAACCATCACAGTAGGATGTTTGAAGCTTTTTTAGTACTATAAGAGTCAGGTAGCAGAAATGTAGCAATAGAGCACAGTTTTTTTATTTATTATTACTTGCCCTTTATTTAATTACATTGTAATCCTGTATGATAGGATCAGACATTTAGAAAAGGGTTTGGTAACTTAGGCTACATTAGGATTGCTAACATACTTATACAGGCATGCATTTTATTTGTGAAACAAAATAACACACAAAGTGTTTATTTTATCTTATCTTTAATACAGACTCATACTACTGATTTAGCTAGATATTAATTTATTTCATACTTAAATTTGATCAGGCTTCTGATAACACTACAGAGAGTTTAACATCTGGCAAAACACTGGATTATTTTCCAGGGGTTCAACCTAACAAAAATGAATAGGGATCCACTTCTATTTTGTCATACCTGCTCCAACAGATATGTTCACTTTGTTACCAACTCAGCAATAACTAAGCAATGATCATAATGCTTATCAGACTGTAAATTTGTAAAAACATTCAAACTGACAGAATGAAAACAAAATCTCTGAAACCATGCAGGATTTCTCACTTACCACCCATTTAGATTATGTTGCCATTTGGAAAGAAAGGGGGAGGGGGAAAGAATAGTAACCAAATAAGTTATATATTGGGACTGATATGCGTAACAGGCTGATAACCCCACATGTTTATGTACAACTTTATTCCGCTATCAACATAAAAAAGTGCTATTACCATTGTCATTGATACAGCAGAGGACTATAGCTGATATTGCCAAAAATAGAAAGGTTAGCAGTGGACCCCCTGTTGTTTACTTTATGTGAATTCATAAAGGTCATGTTTGCATGCATGTAATACGCGGCCAAGAGGCAAGTGGCAAGTCTTTAGATTGTCAGAAGACCACTTCAGATCTTTTCTGAGAGGCGATGCAACCTCATCATTGAAAGGTGTACTGTAATCTGAAAACATGCCTGTAAGCCTTAAGATCTGTTGCATGTCCTTTGTAGACATTTGGCCTTATAGTGCTTCAGGAAAAAGGAGTAGCAGGGTTTTTCATGTTTCATTTTTTTTACCTGCTAGGATTTTATATCTACACACCTAAGGAATGCTTTACTGATCCACAGAATTAAAGTTTTACCTTGTAAATCAAGTGTCAGGGAAGAATATACTGCATATGGGCAACATGTTTTTATAGATGTTGCAATACTACAACAAAGATCACACGCCAAAGACTATCGAAAGTTCAGCATGCTATGTTGTAATTTGTACACAAACAATGGAATATCTTCTTAGTTTACTGACCTGCGTTTACTGCTAGTAACAGAAAAAGAGATTTCTTACCATCAATAATGTCGTCTGGCCTCTTGCGTTTCTCATACACAACGATGATGACTACTAAGATTATGATTTCTGCAAGCACACCAAGGAAAGGCCAGAGCGGTGCAAGATGGCTGCGCACCCGTAGTATAGTAGTTTCAGCAGTGTTTCCAATCACATTGGTGGCGTTGCATTCATATATTCCAGGATCTGTATTTATATCCAGGTTTATTATGTTGAGCTCTGTGTAGTTGTCTCGGTTAGTGATGAAAAAGCGTCCAGTGGAGTTGTCAATGTCCTGGAACAAAACAAGAATTTGTTAGTAGATGCATTTTAAGTTGCTTAATTTGGAGTAGATAGTGATATGATAGGGATAGAGATCCATGAGTGCTATCATGTCTAACCTTTGAAGATAATATATAATGCATATGGTATATACATGTGTGTGCATATACCGTGTAGGATGTTCCGTCAACCTTACGCCATGTCCATGTAGGATGTGGGTAACCAACAGACTTGCAGTACATCGTAGCATTTTCCCCCTCGTTTTTATTTTCACTTCGCTTGTGGCCAGTAATGTCAGGTTTTGCTGGAAAGATAAAATAAGATAAAAGTGATCATTCATCTAAGTTGGCGGAAGTACGACATTCATACATATACGACATAGATATTTTTTAACTCCTACCAAATGACATGAATAAGGAAAGCATGATTGGCTGTTCTTGCTATGGTTATTTAGATTTCCTTTGTAAGAAGGGGTATATCAGGAATGATTCACTGAAGGAACTGTGTTTCTTTGAAATTACCACAACCCTTGTATAAAAAAAAAGAGTTAGTGGATATATGAAATCATATCTTGTGTTAGATAATTCAGTTTGTTCAGCCATTATATCATTACATAAGTAATGAATGTTGTTAGTGTTATGTTTCCTTTATTCATTATGGTGTTTTCATTCATCATTTAAAAAAAATGCAAAAATGTGACTTGTTTTGTTTTTGAAGTATATTAACAGTTTTATTACTGAATTATTGCAGTGCAACAAAAAAATGTAAAAAAAAGTGACTTTAGAATTACACTGACAAAATGAAGTGGTATTTTGATTGGTAGTTCTTTTAAGTAGTACATACTGGAAAATTAGTTTTAGTCATTTCAATAACAACATAGAGACTAATCCATTTTGTCTTTCCAGTACATCAATAGTCAAAAGAATTTTTATATTTAAAAGTCTGGTAGAGCAAAGATTTGCCCACGAGTAGGGTCGGACTAGGATTTTCAATAAACTTTACCGTTTTGGGTGAACAGTTAGTTTATGAATATAAAACCCCTTCGACCCAACACTGCAGTCGGGAATATTACTCTCGAAGAGATAAAATTATTTCAATACAATTCATAATGAGGTCATGGAAAAGGGGGATCAGCAGGATACGAGCGCCTCCAGATGTTCCCATTGAAAATAATTCCACAGTGAATTCCACAGAAGAGATTTTTCAGCCAAAGGAAAATGGTGTGAATGGGCTCTGATTAATGAATAAGCTGATAATAACAATGCAACAAAAGGTTATGAATTTAATAAATTCAGGCATATTTCATAAAGCACTGCAACAGATCCATCAAAAAAGGTAAAGCACAAACTCCCGGTTTAACTCTGCACAGCATCGGGAAGATAACTGTTTCTGCTTTTCCACTAATCCTCAACATTACAATAATTCCTTCCATGCAATTAAGCAGGATAAGGGAGAGGCCTGGAGTGAGCATTTTTCAGCTGCGCATGGATAATACAGAAGGAGGGGTCTGAGCGCTTTGATGACATCAGCCCACTCTAATTATGGTGCACACGTTCTCCCTGAGCAGGGGAGTGGCCAAGCTCATTTGCGCCTTATCCTGATGGTATTATGTGACTGAAGGCACAGAGACAGTCATCAGAATGGCAGAAACCTCCATTTCACAGTATTGACTGTTTTTACTGTGTTTATATTATTATGTACGAGTGCTAAAAACGGGTAAGGTGATGCGTAAAAGTAAGTGGGGCGTACGTGTGAGGACAAAGCTGACAGGAAAAGTAAAATGACATAATATGTCTGAAGAGCAATTGAAACAAGTCCCCCATTAGAAGCTTTTCACATTATACATTAAAGTAGCTGCATGTTGAAGAGTCAGATTCACCTCTCTAGGGTGATGTGACATTAGTATCCATGCTAAAACATTTTTATATAGAACTGTGTTTAACATTTACAAGAATTTGACAAACCAAATATGTATCTGTGGTAAGCTTAGTATCACAGACAATGAACTCCACTCCTGCCACAGTGAACGGCTGGGACCGGATTCAGAGCCTTAATCCTACAACATCACAGAACCCTCCATCTGTTGCCTCTGAGCTGAGTCCTGCAAGGATGAATGTGCCAAGGACACTGTAGGCGAGGGATCTCAGTGAACTGCTGCCAGAAGCACAATGCAAAGCTGGCTAGCATAACACTGGGCTTGCTACCTGGGTCACAAAAGATCGCAAACGGCTTGAGAAAATCACAAGAGCATTTAACAACTGAAGAAAATGTTTTGTTTATATCATGCAGTGGCACCTACTCCTACTGTTCCATAATAGCATTCGGTTATTTGAATAATTTGAAGGCGAAAATCTTGCACCAATTCAATTTAGCTAAAAGAGTGACTTTTCTCCAAAGGACAGATAGCAAGCCTCAACAGTCACAGGCCTGCAGTCTAGTGACGGCTAGGACACTTCAGTTTGAATAGCGATGAGTCTTGTCATCTCACAATCCAGTCAAAGCAGAACACACACGGCCATTACCCACGTTATGCAATGAGGGAGCGCTTTAAGACAGCCGCAGAAAAAGAGGCAGGGCATGTTCAGTATACACCATAGCCATGCCACAGCAAATTGGCTTAAGCACTACACACAGGCAAGCTTCTCTTGAACAGAGTTTCACTTGCCCTTTATCAAAGAAGATCCCTTATTCAAGTTGAAGGCTTCACTGTCGGCTTGAATGAAAGCAACACAGTAGTTCTTTGATTAGCTTTTTCTAGCTATTAAATAATCTGTGGTCAACTTTCTCTAGTTTGACCATCATTTGTTGCATGCGATCTAATAATTATAGTAACTTGCAGGTAGCTCTAATCCTCATGTTAGTATGACTGGTCTTATAGATGCCTCCTAGTTAAGCATGTGTTTGGTGAACATGTGCATTGCCTGTCCATTTCGCTAGACTGTTGTCTCAGTGAAAGCCAACAGCGACAACAGCCTCAGGACTGCTCCCTGTCATCACCACTGCACTGTATGAATTCAAATATCTTTGTCAACAAGGACTCTCTTCACACAGCTATAGGTGGTTAAGTTTTGAGGGGCATTTTTATCTCTCCATCTGTCAGCAGTAAACACAGATGACATTATCGTGTCATCGTGTGGTGAGCTAACATCAACTCCAGGATATTCTCATAGTTTGAACACAGCCACAAAGGTACATTTGTTAGCACAAAGCAGTCTTACCTTTTACTTCAATTGTAGCATTTGCATTTGGCGCCATGTCAAACGTGTAAACACACATATATTCCCCAGAATCATCTGCCCGTGGTTTATTTATTCTGAAACAAAATACAAAACACCAACTTACTCCATGAACTTAATTTAACTGTCAACTTAACACGGTAGGTAGTCAAGTATATGAAGGGAACTAATTTTGGTTTAACTCAAGTAATTAGTTTGGACCACAACAGTGAAAGCTTGAGGGGCCTACAGGGCCACGGGAAACAAAATGTTGGCATTATGCTGTTATATTACGGAACAACAGTTCTGGATTCTGCAGGGAAGGGCACCACAGGCACATTAGCTGTAATCTTCAGAGTATCACTGATGTAATGTGACAAGGAAGTGACCAATTGGTCTTATCTTGTGCCTAGGAAGAGTCTGTGGTATGTCTACGGGGACAACACTAGCTTTGTGCTCCAATGGTTACACTGTGTGACAGGAAGATCCAACAAATAGTTGGTACTTCAGGCTGGGTTAGATTTGTTTAACTTAGATGTAAAGGTTGTAAAGATGTAATTTGGTTTACAGATATACTGCAGAAATATACCTAAATAACCCTAAATATTATATAGGAAATATGTTCCTTGAAATTAGGTTTTCACAATAAAGCCAGTAAGCCTCTGTTCTATGTTCATAAAAAATAAAGACATTTAAAACAACTAATTTTTGCATTGATGAGTTGTCTCTCTCATGTCTACTAAGATGTGCAAATTATACATTTTGACTACCTAGTATTGCACAGACAGTGTCTGCAACTGTGACCCATTTATAAGAATGTATTGACAGTCAAGTAGTTAAACAAACCTGAGTTATTTTTGGAAGAAATAAGCAACACACCCATTTTTAACAAAGCCAGTTATTATATACAGTCGTTATCATTTCAGCTCCTCTTCTCAAGAACAAAAATGTATCCAGATTTTCACTGTTTGAGAGCATAATTTGAATATGCAAGATAACCTTAGCACTGTTTTTGTCTCGTAGCCATTTCCATTTTACATAAAAGACTATCGTTTTAACAAATGGTTGGTGAATGCTCATTCACTTCCTATTGCTGGGAGCACTTAATTATCTGCAGTGTCCTCTCTACCAAAATATGTCCTACTTACAAGAGAGAGGCAAAGCTGTTTGTCACCTGTAAGCAGTGTTTCTCTGCTCTGTTCGTGTATTGGGGATCTCCTGTCCATTCTTCATCCAGAAACTTTCTTTGTGGGGAGTGTGGGCAGTGGTGAGGTTACACTGTAGGGTAACTGATTTGCCAGAGGTGTCCGCTGACAGGATGGTCTGGTCAGAGGCATTGATCTTTGGTTCTGGGAGACAGAAACAGTCAAACCTTATCACTGAACTTGGGTAAGTGTTGTTTTAAAGCTTCCTCCCAAACTAAAGTACAGTAGCTGTAGGCTACATTCTGTTTTTATACAATCTGTGTAGGAGGATGTCTATGAAGTCAAAACAAAAGTGCACACAAGCAACAGATAAACAAAATACATAATAAATATCTGAAACAATGCATGGTATCAAAATGTAATTTATGTTAATAATAAATCAGGATATAGAATATAAAATAAACTACAGACGAATAGATACTGTGGAAAATTGTGAATAATTTATTTCAAGTATCCGAGACCTATCTCTCTTATAAACATTTTTTGAATCTTCTTAATATAAGGTCACGCAGTTTTCAGGTGAATATTTTACATATAGAAGATCCACTGTAGCTGATTACTGCTGCAATTTTAATATATTTTAATATAGTGTAAATCTACCTCACACTTATCTCCATTCTAAATGTCATCATGATATACTGTACTGAACACATTTGACATTACTGCTAAATGACGACCTAAATCACTTCACTCTCTAAGAGGCTAAGCACACTGGTTGCTAGACAATATCAGGATCTATTTCTCAAGGACATTCAGGGAAGGAGGATGTGTCATCTGAGAGCGAGGCACCCTTTGCTCTGGTTTGAGTAATATGCAGGAAACCTCCTCCACCCTGCCCTTCCTCCTCCTCCTCCTCCAGGGCAGGCCAACCATGGTAATGATGGAGCCCCAGGGGGGGAGGAACAGGGAGGAGAAGTACCATAATCGTACTACAGGCTGCTACAAGGCTACGAGAAAAGGGTGAGGAGAAAGAAGGTTTACTTAAATCGGCAGATGACTTAACATTCATGGCACCTTCTTCCTACTACTCCTACTGTAACTAAGGGGATATCTCTCCCCACCCCCTTATGCCCCTCACTCCCCCACCAAGCGGAACCACATGTGCTATTAATAGTATCTTTAAGACATGCGTACACACAACATGAGGTACATAAATTAACATTTAGCAAACACGGCACAGTGGTCCACAGGCAATTTAACAAGAAGGTTGTTTGTAGGACACCTTGTCACAACTTAAAATGTGATAACTGCCATATCGCCATACCCAAAAATAAAATGATCTAAAAAGGGGAAGATGTAGTGAAAACTGATTCTCCCTTTCCTCTGGCTCTTACTCTAATGCAGTGCTGCATTGAGATTGATACTGTATACAAATAAGTGAATATCTAATGAAGGTTATAACTTTACATGGTTGCATTACTATTACAAATATGCATTCTTCTTCATTCGGAAGATGATGAATTTACCAGTTTAACATCACAAGGTGCTGCATTCTGTTAGACCTTGCCAAGATATCCAGTATGAAATCAATTAAACTGGATGTCTAACACGTGTGTAGTGTGTATTTAGGGGAGCACTGGGCAAGTCACAAATTCTGTAGCACATTGCAATAAAAGAAGGTGCGCCTGCAGACAGTGCTGCCACAGGAAGAATTACGACCCAGTAAGCTCAAGGTTGAGCTAAATTGCTTTTAATAAGCATGTGTCGTTTTCCATACATATCCATACATTCAGTCTACTGAATTTATAAAAATAAAGATTTTTACTTTGCTAAATTTATAGTGACATGTATGTGATTCCATTATGTCCTGAGATATACGCTATGCTATTAATTGCTTTAAACCACAAAAAATCTATGTGTAATATATGTTTATCTATTTAAGTATGAAACACTTGCAGCCACAGCTATATTTTGGTGTAACAACAAAGATGAGAAGTTAGAAAAGATGGTTAGATACCCATTTGTCCTATGAAAGTTTGTCACATAATTAACATTGACCACAGCTTCTGCTCTTTGTTAAGTCAAAAATGTGAGAATTTGGAAAATACTATATGCATATTTCCTCTCTTGTATGAATACCACTTGTCTGCAAAATATGAAGCTAAGGTCAACAGCTTAGCACGTTTGTACTTTTCAGCAAAACGCGTATGCATGCTAACTTTTTTTGTGCAAAGCTAAAGCTAAAGGCTGTAACATCTAGTGGAGGCATGAGAGAGATATCAGTACTCTCGATTTAAAAAAGGTATAATTATTACATAAATAAGAAAGCTTTTTAAGCATTTATACTGAAAAGGTACGTCTATCTTTAGATTCATGTGTTTTGATATTTTTACATTAAAATAACATTGAAAAATCCAAATACCAAATGAAAGAGTCATTTAAATCTTTCAAAGTGGAAGTAAAATACTGCATGTGCATATATATGGTGATTTAGGATATTCTGGTTTTAAGCATAATCTAAATTAAACAGAACAAGAAAACCAAAACAAGACAATCAAAGTTCATGTTTCTCCAGCCACAAACATTCATAAATTGCTTACAGTGTATAGTTTGTTATTTACATGTAGTAACATATAATATACGTTATTACATGTTTCATATGCAAAGAACATTCACTGCTCAGTAATGACAGAATATTTGTTGGTAGAATCTTAAACTATGAAACCATAAAACAAGACAAGTGAACAGCTGCTGTCCACTGCACTTCCTATAAATGTTGAAATTACATGGACTGTACAACTAATCAAATTGCGCCCACACAGAAATCAAATATTTCCAGTCTAATCAGAAGAGCCAGCAATGATCAGACTCCTCAAAGCTTCTCAGAGAGCTTCACTATGACTAACAACATTCCACATCGTCCCATGCTCCAGTGGGCAGAGCACTGAAGCATACACAGAAGAGCCTAGTTGAAATTATGTTTGTTTTACTGTTTGTGTGGATAGTGTAGGGGGTTTAAAGATATAATGTCATTACTGATTCACAGTCACACACTTAATGGCTGAGAAGGCACAAGGTTACACATTGCGCAAGCAGGTCAGGAGAAACTGTTTCATGGAATAAGGTATCTTTGTCTCATCTGATTGATGAATTAGACACTCAAGGCCCTTACGTGTTCTATATTTGATAATTACACACTATTTTTAAAGTAGAAAATGTCTTATCAGGGAAGAGTTGACAGCAGGAATCACTCTATTACAGTTTAACAGATCGATCCTTGTGTCTTCTTACAGTCCCATTTACACAGTGCCCCGAGTGAGAAAGCCAATCAAAAGCACCATTCCTTCAAAGCACCACTAGGTTTTTCCACTGCATTCAGCAGACAGGGCTTTGAAGTAAATAAAACAACCCACGTCACGCAAAACAACACAACATACTGTTATGGGAATAAATATCATAAATGAATGGGTGAAATTAGGGTAGAGATAATGACGAGAATGTAGTAACATAAATGGACACATGAAACAGAGAGAAGTGTGTGGGAAAAAAGAAGAAAATCCAGAATGAGAGACTGGGTGAAGTTCCTGGGTTTGTGGTCATTTACATGTTCAAGGGATTTTGTGAGACAGTTTTCTGAGTCAGAACAAAACATGAATATTTCCAAAACCAAACTACGAAAGAAAGTGAAATACTAGAGAAAACAAAAACCAAAAGGAAACCACTCATATGGGGCTAAGACATTTTTAATATATCTATCTATCCATCCATATCTATATATATCTACTATATCTAATAATATTTAATATAAGCAACTCAAAAAATGATATGAACAATTAACGTGGTTGGTGTTTGTTTTATTTTTGCCTGGGCAGTGTGAGGTGAGGCTGGGCTTCTAAGAGGTTTTTATGGATTAGAGTGGTTGGGACAGGGGATTGGTAGTTTGTTTCACGCTCTAGGTACTACAGCACATAGACCACTCACTCTGTAGCACCGAAATGGTGGCCTGGGCGCGGATCCAGGTGATGGCGGGGTTTTGTCGAAGGTCATTGCGCCTGGGGTCGTTGCTGGCCCGGCATTCATAGGTCCCAGAGTCCTCCAGTGTGAGGCGAGTGATGCCAAGCACACTGACCCCATTGGTGCCGTAGGCCGTGTTGATAGATACCCGGCGCTTGCGGGCTCCTTCCCACAGCTGCTTGAAGGAGTCGGCTCGGTTGATCTCAGCATACCACCACTGGATCTCTGGAGTGGGATTACCAACCACATCGCAGTACAGCTCAAAGGCGTCCCCCGTAAGCTTAGTCTCAGACATTGGCGACTTCACAAACCCAGCTGGAGAGGAAAAGTGTACCGGGATGGCAGGGGAGGAAAAGGCAGAAGAGCGTTAGAGCAGTAAAAAGGTGTAGAAAGGCCAAGGGATGGAGAAGAAAAAAAATAGTATCAGAGTATATACAAACAAAATAGAGGATGATTCAAGGCAAATTAAAAAGAAGTAAGCTCATCATTGATAGGTGGAAAAAGAAAAACTGGATCTTCTAAATCCAGTCCACTAAATGTCAAGATTTCCTAACCCACTAAGGCCATACAACTGTTAGACAATGTCATAGTCAATCAGTCTCGAGTCCATGCCAGCAAGTCATAGTGGTAACATAGTTTTTCTTTCCTATTTTTCTTTTTGTCACTGCTGTTTGACAACACCCTTGTGTACGTTCACTAGAGTAAGCTCTGTGTTACAGTGCATTGAATCCAGTTCATGTGCATCTTACAAATACTACATCATTACATAGGTGGCCTGGTAGCTCAATGGGTTAAGTGTCAGACTGGAATGTAGGAGGTCGCAGGTTCGAATCCCGTCTGACTCCTAGTCCATCTCCTACCAGGTGTGTCCCTGAGCCAGACACCCAGCGCTAGCTCCCTGTAAGTCGCTTTGGATAAAAGCGTCTGCAAAGCACAGTAAAGTAAAGTAAAGTACATCAACAGATACTATATACTGTACACATATGTACAGCATACATTACACACCCACACACAGTTGTCCCACGCTATAACGCGGTTCACCTTTCACGGCCTCACAGTTTTGCGCAATTTTACATGTTTTTTTACAGCACATTGTGTTCTGCATCCTGGTTGGATGTAGACCATTGTCAATCACACTCCTCCATGCCGTGTCTCCTCCGCCAAATTTACATAAATCTTCGATCGCTAGCAGTGTCTCTACTAAGGTTTGAACTTTGAGTGTTTATAAAAGAGGGAAAGGTGTGAAGATTTTACAGCAAAAGTGTGTAGTGAGTATATATATATATATATATATATATATATATATATGCTGTGTGTGAAGAATGAGTTATTTCATCCCGCATGTTCTTGAAAGGTTCTGAGAGCCTTGTCAAGCCTTGTGAACAATCACGCAACCCTGTTCCACAGTTACAGTATTGCGAAGATCAGTTGCACAACCCTGACTTGACCCTGTTGACCCCAACATACACTAAACTTAAAAAGCCACAGATTTCTCAGTGCTGAAATAGAACGCTGCGTAGAAAATAATTTATCATAATCAGTGGCTTAGAAATGTTCCCCTATGAGATTATGTCTCTGTGACACCACTCTGCCAGTGAAACTAATTTCACAGGAGAGTTACTAAACGTGGTACAATTAAAAGGCGGAATAATTCCTACATTTAGTGAGCAGTCAAAAACTGACAGTTAGGCAGTTAGTTAGAAGGACATATTATCAATAAAATCGAGTAGGCAAAAAAATAAGTAATTAGTCTTGAGTTTTGAATTGCCATAATGAGTATTTTTAGAAAGCAATTGAATATTTAAAAAAATCCGCATTTATATTTCACCACTACTACAAACTGAGTCCAATCATCACCAGACCTGATATATACTAAGCTGTATAAGTAGGATTTACGACACTTCTTTCTGTAATGTGTCAGTCCGTTTTCTAAACCCGTTTACGCTGCTCATCATTGCGGTGTGTTGGAGTCTATCCAGCACACATGGGGTGAGAAGTAGAGTACACCCTGTTGTACACCTGACATGTTGCCAGTCTGTCACAGTGCTAACGCATTCAGATGGACAAACACATTCACACTCACATTCACACCTACAGGCAATTTAGATCAGTTTATATAACCTGCAGGTCAATGGATCTCATATAAAGCCCATTTAATTGACTGCAAAATTCTTGTTGGTAATATTAAAGTATGTTTTTCTATGTCCTCTGTGTTTTCAGTATAGTAGTAGTTTAATTGAGCAAAACAGTTCTAATGGTTAATGTATTTTTCTGCCTATTAAACTCAATGAATTGACATCATTAATAGATATGCATGTATGTGCTATATGTGCACATGGTATGGATGTATAAAGCTCCTGTCATTTGTATCATCCCTTTCTCATAACAGCAGAAATTAGGTCAACCAGCTTTTATTTTGGATGAGCTGGAGTTTTAAGTGTGGGTTTTTAAAATTCTCATATATTTAGTGGAATAGTGCTGTTCAGCCTGCTCCACCATAAACACTCAATTCTGAGTGCTGTGTCTGATTCATGACTCTGTTCCACATCAGTAGTTAGCCCAACAATACACTGCTAGTCTTAATGAACCTCATCTAATGACAAATCACCTGGACCACAGACACAGACACTGCTCTGTGCCGTGAACTGTGAACCACATGTGCTTGAATAAAAAATTTAAAAAGCACTGCCTTAACTCTGCCCCGAATTGTACAGGAAATGGGAACAAAGAGCATGAGATCTCTTGGGTGTTAGACTGTGTGTTGTTACTAAATACAACAGCTTACAGGCCCTCCCAGATCTGTCTGCCCTGCTCAAAGTAATGTATTATAAGCACATGAACTGATAAGCCTGTGGAGGCCTGAAGAAGGAGTGTAAACCCCTACACAACACAACAGCGCATATTGAAGCCAGTTCTATCTTATTTCAGTAATTGTATTCTGAGTTTACTGCCATGGGGAGAATACTGCTAATATCCACACGGCAGTATATAGATAGAGAGTTTACACGGTCTATGTAGTACTTTCCATTGCATAGTGTTTGCAAAGCCTAAATCACTGTTCTTTCTACAGCAGGCTGTCAAATAGCAGCCAAAATATTTCACATACACCTCAACACATTTTAGTCAGACCCATGGAAATAAGTTCACCACTTCCTGACTGCCAGACATATATTTCATATATATTCATCATCAAATTAGATGATGAATAAAAATAAAGTGGTGTAAAAATAATGCAGTCTTCCTGCAAAGAGACATGTCTGAGGATATTAGGTGCTTAAAACATATGTATGTGCACTGCCTAAAGATATGCAGAGTAATTAGTATTTGTTTCTTTTCTCTGGAAACATCTGGCCACATCAAGCTCACCACATAATCCCACCGGGTGAATCCAGGCCAATCCGCCTACACTTTAACAGCAGTTTTTCATTTTGACACAATATGTATTACACTGTTCTTTTCTATGAATATGAGTATGAGTAAAATAGCTTGACAAATGGCATAGATAACTATTGTCAGTCATGCATAAAAGCTCATGCTAACAATATAGTATCTGCTTAAAAACGCAATGAATGGCCTTCAAGGGAACAGTAAATTAAATCAGAAGAAGCGAAAGATGACTTAATTTAAATTCAAGCTCAGGGAGGCTCTGTGGAGAGATATGCACTGAACAAACTACAGACAAGACTCGGCCAATGAGCACATCAGTGTTTGTGTTGTTTAAACAAGCAGCTTACGCCGACTGTGAAAACAAAACACAAAGCAGCCAGCCGGTGCTCATTTCAAAGGTGTGCTAGAAGACAATAAGTGAACGAGGATGGAGCTGTGAATGGTGGGCAGAACTCAGCAAGTTTGTGCTACAGAGAATAAAGATGGTCAAAGATCATGTTTATGCTTAAAAGACTGCTCTACTGAAAGACAAATACGTCGCCTTGAGCTCTAATTAGTTGCTTCTTTAATGCAAAGAAGCAGAAGAAAACGCTTTCACTTTGGCATGGAGTGCCAATATACAGTGGGGTGCGTACGTTTGGGCAACCTTGTTAATCTTCATGATTTTCCTGTATAATATATCTTGTTATGATTAAAAATTTCAATTAAATATATCATATAGGAGACACACAAAGTGATATTTTTATATTATTTAAGTAAAACGAAGTTTATAAGATTTACAGAAAGTGTGAAATAATTTAGGCAGGTGCATTGGTATTGAAACTCAAAATGGGCTTGGTAATCTGAGTGACCCCTGACCTCCATACACAGGTGAATCCAATTATGAGAAAAGGTTTTTAAGGGAGGGCAATTGTAAGTTTCCCTCCTCTTTGAATATTCTCTGAAGAGTAGCAACATGGGGGTTTGAAAACAACTCTCCAATGTCTTGAAAACAAAGAGTGTTCTCCATCATGGTTTAGGGGAAGGATACAGAAAGCTGTCTTAGGGATTCCAGCTGTTTCCACTGTTAGGGACATTGAGGAAATGGAAGACCACAGGCACAGTTCAAGTTAAGGCTCCAAGAAAAGGCTGAGATAAACAGAAGCGACTACTGGTGAGAACAGTCAGAGTCGACCCACAGACCAGCATCCAAAGACCTA